>WEKX01005968.1:106797-157762 GCA_013390025.1 Pitta sordida | reverse complement strand
AGGTCCCTCTGGAGGGCCTTCCTACCCTCCAGCTGTTAATGCACCGCTGTACTTCTTACCTTGCATAAAACCAGCATTCCCTAATCTTCCTTCCCTGCTCCTCCTATGAAGTCTCTGTATCACTCCTGAAGTAAATCAGTCCGGTCCTTATATGATTTATTTCACAGAATCACAGAATCAGTAAGGTTAGAAAAGACCATAGAGATCAAGTCCAACCTATCACCTGTTACCTAATCTAGCCAAACCTGTTACCTAACCTGTTGCCATCCTGCTACCAACACAACTCATTTCAACTTGTCACTGGTGAAGGTGATGTTTATCAAGCATGTGCAACAACAAATGTGGTGTACCATCTTCTGTTTTAAAGGAGATCTTGTCTTTTCTTTTGTGCCCAGCACACAGAGAGCAGCAGGAGGCTACAGAGGAGCAAATGCCACAGTGAGTCACCAGAGATGGGAGAGAGCTGGTGACAGTCCTTCACAGAAAGTGTTGCAGATGGGAGCATTCAGAGAATGGAAACAAAGATTAATTTTTTTTGTCAGAAATCAGTGTATTTGGAGGCTGTGGATCCTTTATAGACAGGGAGACTTTTCAAAATTAGATTTCTTAACTGGATCCACCGGGGAGGCAGTGGTGCCTTTTAGGANTGTTAATGTACTTATAGAAACTTTTCTTATTATCCTTGACAGAGACAGCTAGGTCCTTGTGCGTATCTTCCAACTCAGAATATTCTGTGATTAGGACTCAACAGAACAGAACAGGAGGTCATCTATTTTATCTCGGTCCCTTAAACAAAGAAATACAGATCTGTGTGATTGGAGCACTGGAGAAGATGGGCTGTGGTTTTGCTGTGTTCAGGAATACAGGCCACGTTTTTCCACATGGGAAGCACAGCATGGAGCAGCCCGTGCTCAGCTTCCCAATCATGGCAAACGTGAGCCGCAGGCAGTGCCTGCTGGCTCCTGGGCTTGCTGAAATGGCCAAGTGTGTGGGAGGAGTGGATCTCTCTTCCAGCTGGGCTTCTGATGTTTCTGTTTGTGACAAAGTGAGTGGGACTTTTCCCTGATCGTTCCTGGTTTCAAGACCAGCCAGTCTACTCGGGACATCAGCAAAGCCAGTGGCTTTGGTGGCTGTGCTGAGTGTCAGCAGCAGCCTAAAGCAGAGCTGCGCTCTGGCTGTTGTCAGTGCAGTGACAAAGGACATCCAAAGCCCTGGGCTACAGCCCCAGGACCCAGCCCTTGCCTAACATGAGCCCTTGCTGAACAGCCAGAGCTGGGCTGGTCCCCAGGGTGGGCATNTTGGATCTCCCTGCAGCCCCTTGGACATTTCAGGAAAGGATCACTGGCTGTTACTCCCCTGGTTTTCTTACCCTGAACCCTATTCTTCTGCCCCTGGAAGTGCCCTGGGTTTTTTCCCTTGAACTAGGCACCTACATCATGCTTGTTTATTTTCCCACTTGTCTACAGTTGTCATTGTTCCATTGTGGAGTTTTTTTATACTGTTATTGTTCAAACATATATATATATATATGTTATATTAAATTTTTTTCTTTCTCCCAGTAAAGTTCTTATTTCTCTCCATATATATATATATTATTCAAGTATTTCTAAATTTAATTCCTACTTCATCTTAATTGACCCAGGACAATGGGACATTCCTGAGAGTGAACGTCACATGTGTGTCACATATTTAAGTAGCAGAGAGAAAATACAGCCCTCATAGCCCTCAGCCATGTGTGATTCATCTCCTTGGCGCTGAAGAACCTGACAGAGTAAATGACTGACTAATGGGCCCAGCACAGACACCTGATGTAACCATTTTATGAACCAGCTAGGTGGGAGCAATCACAACAGACACGTGCATGGGGAAAGACTTTTCCAGTGTTAAACCTGCCTTTAGCTTTAGTGATACTTATCTCTCAGAATAAAACTTCTCTGTTTTCCAGTCACATCGAAAGGATTTTTGTTAGTCATGAGTGAATGCAAATTGCTTTCAGTTTATTTTTCTTGAACTAGATTTGAAAGACCACAGATAGTTCATACATTTATTATGGACATTTTTTTCTAAAACTTCTTTTTATTATGGCAGAGAGGATGAAAAAAGGGAGAATGGGGACATAGAGAGAGGAAGGAACTTACGGGGTTTTTCAGTGATTTTAATTAGGTAGGACGATTTTTCAAAGCTGGATGAGATGTCAGGTATTTGAGTAAGCATTTGTGTTACAGGGGGAATTTTAGACCACTGATTGTTTTAATGACTAATTGTAAGTTAGAATATGTGATAAAAAAGTAAAAAAATGACTTGAAATTTGCCTAACATTTAGACCAACATATTTGGAATGTCTTCTTATGTTCAGCTCTGGGAGTTGCTTCTGCATGTCTTGTTAGTGCAGGTATAAGAAGCCATTTAATTTTGTGACTCTGTTGGTTTTGGTGCATTCAGGGTGTTATTAGAGCATGAGAAAAAATTATCATGGTTACCTGAGCCAGGCTAATAAGGATGCTTATGACAGCTTATGGAAAGCTTTCTATTTTCCCATTCCAAGTTCATTTTTAAGTGGAGATGTTTGGATACTCAGACTTCTTTTAATGAAACTAAATTTCAGAGCTTTGTCTAGTTTTGCTCTATATATCGAATACCCAACTAACTCAAACAGTGTTCCTGCTTTTGCTAATTTATGTAAGTGAACCTTAATTTTTAATTGAACATATTACTTCTAGTAAATCCTCCAGGATGTCTAAATAAAAATGGAGTGGGTCTCTTTAATGGCTGTAATTCAAGGGTATCTTTTTTATCATGGTCAAAATTGCTATTCTGGATTCCCACTTAATTATGAAGGTAATGCAATGTGGCAGGTCAGAGGCAACAATGACATTGCTCATGCCAGGCTGCAAGGATGGCTTCTAAGTAGCTGACTTGAATATTTCAAGTAATAATTTAATGTAGCAGTTGTTGAGGGATTGTCTGTGGTACTGAGTTTTGTAACACAAACATTTCAATGTTTTCATTATGATGATCAGAAGATAGAAAATATTAATAATTGCACAGTTTTGAAAAGCACTGCCGTGATTTAGAGCCTATGTAATACTTTCTGAAGAGATTCTGATCACCTGGGAGTTTGAGTCATGACAACTGAATGAGTTTATATGCTTAAGAATGGGTTTTAGGATTAAGGACAGGAACAGGAGAGACTGCTCTCTTGAGAGTGTTGACTTCAATAAGAGAGTGGTAGCTCTTTATATATATATATGTATATATTTAGTCTTCCCTCCCCCCCTTTTTTAAATGAAACTGAGCCAATAGAGCTTACCTATAGTGGAAGGATTAACTAATTTTTTTTATTAAATCTTAATGTGATGTTTGCTTTCTTATGAAAGTACGTAATTGCAGAACTCCTGGTTCAGGGATTTTTCCCATTTTTTAAAAAATATCTGGGGATTCATAGAGCATCTTATTGCTGTTGTTTGCGCACATTCAACGTTAATTATTTAAGAAATTTATTCCTGTAATTCATAATCCAGTGTGGATTATTGAGATATTTTCAATGCATCAAATGTCTTCCACAGTGACTGCACAGACCATGAAGAAAATGAGAATATCCTTGTAGAACTGATGGGGCTGAGACACAAACCAAGTTGGAAGAAAATGACAGCCAGGTAAGTTTTTGATTTTTCTCTTTGAACATCTTGTTAGCACCACAGGACTCTAGAGAGTCATCCTTTAGGAAGATTCCATTAAATTTGAACAAAACAGGATTAAAATGAAGCATGGTAAAACATTCAGCATGGCTGTGATCCTGAATCTCTACTTTTTTCCTTCGTTGCTTTAATGATCAGAAATTAATGAAAGGAAGCCAGAGTCGTTCAAAGCTGTGGTACTGACCTGCAAGCTCCCCAACCTCATTAAGGTGCTTGGCAGGTACATGTGGAAAAATTGGAGTGGGCTCTCTGAAGAGCAGTACCTGGGTAGAGAGCCACCCAAGGCAGTGGTGAAGACATGCTGGGAACACACACAGGATTTGAATGTGTTCTTCTCTCTCCATTTGTGCTAAAGGCATCCATGCCCTGTCTGAGTACCTTATAGAAATGGCTTCAAAATTCCTTAGGAAATATGAGTATGGTTGTTTGAATTGATGGTTGTATTACTGGTGGAATTGAGTCTTAATTACAAGGCATGTTTACATGTATGACATGAACTATCACTAGTTAAATGATCCTCCTGAGCTGGAGGGTCCCACAAGGATCATCAGCTCCTGGTGTTGAACAGAACACCCCCAAGAGTCCCCACGTGTCTGAGAGCATTGTCCAAACACTCGTGGAACTCTGTCAGCCTTGGTGCTGTGGCCACTGCCCTGGGGAGCCTGTGCAGTGCCCAACCCCTCTGGGTGACTGCTGACATTGCAGAGACAGTGTTAATTTCAAGCTGTCCCATGCACAATCATTTTCCTGACTTTTCCACTGTGTAAGTTTTAGCCACCAGGACAGAAGCATTCCCTGCCTGGATGCTTTCTGTAAGACAGACCAAAGAACCTGTTCTTTCAATAGGTAAAAAAACAATTACTGTCCTTAGAAAACATTCTTTTCCCCTGGGAGGAAAACGTTTTCTGCATCACAGGTTGTTTTGGGGTTTTTTTTTATGACACGATGCTATTTATATAAGTTCTTGAAGTGAATCACTGAATTCTGAACTTTGAAACCCTCTGCAAATAGCAGCAATGAAACCTGCCCTAAGTGTAAATGAGCAGCAATTTAAATATTAACTATCAGTTGATATTTCACATTGCTTCCCACATACTCATTTATAAAACAGTCAAGCTGCAAGCTTTTTAAAAATAGCATTTAGTTCTTACTGCCACAGTTTAATTGAAAGTTTGATGTTTGAGGATGGGTAAGCAGGGACTAGTAATGACTGTTACTATTTGCTGTGTCATAGCTTTGCTGTGTAATCTTGAGAGATGACTAAAAGCAATGGTGTGCCATTTCCTTCAATTTGAAACTGTTACAATCCCTATCTAACAAGGACATTGCAAAACTGATAATTATTTTATCATACAGCAACATTATAATCAGTGTGTTTACACATAACTGGAGTGCAGGAAGAACATGTTTATAGACAGTCTTTCAACTTCTGGGAATTTCAAACCATCAGGTTCAATAGTGGGTGAATTCAAGATGATAGGTAGCCAGACTCTATTATTGATTTAGCTGCCTTGAGTAAAGGTAAAAAACACAGGAAGAAAGACCGTGACTTTTCTGGAACACTATTTTTCAACAATTTTCTATTACCAAACTGGGAGCTCAAATTGGTCACAGTTTGCAGGCACGAGACTATTGCTTTATTTGTTGTTGTTTACACTTTCATGTTTGCTTTCTTTTATTAACTCCATTAATGACTCTCATATTTATTTATTTTTTTAACCTAATGCACAAACAGGGGTTTGGCTGGTACTAGATTGTCATGAGAAACCTGAGTCTGTGTGCAAACTGTTCTGGGACCGTGGAGAGTTTGCAAGTAGTAAAGTTGAAACCACAGTTTATATACTTGGCACACCAAGCATTTAAAACATTTTTGTGCTCCTGTGAAAACCATGTTCATCATGCACGAAGCTGCAGATTTGTTTAGATGCAACATATAAGATGTATTAGATATGTGTAAATATGTGTAGATAGTTCCGTGTTGACTACCAGGTGCTTCTGTGAGCAAGAGTATAAATAACAGCTGAGGTTGTTTGCCATTTTCAGTGAGTCATGACAGATGGCCTTGGGCTAAAAAGACCCTGAGAGCCAGACCCTTTGCTGCCGTTCCCCCAGGCCTTTCCTGGTTTCTCTGACCACTCCTGAAGCAAAAGGCTCTCAAATGAGCAATGCTGTGCATTTTATTTATTTATCCTTCCACTTACGAATGGTGATTGAAATATCTTCTTAGTGAAAATCTGGCTGTTCTGTTCTTAATCCCATAATATTCCATTGCCCTTGCCAGATATAAACACAGATGATTATCCTGTCGTAGTACACGTGACTCCATCCTGTCCCTGTTGTTTAAGTCTTACCTCCAATCCTGAGTCGTTTCCCCACCAGCTCAGTGAGGACTCTCTTCTGAAGCCAATGACAAGTAGGAAGAGTTTCAGTCAACATTCAGTGTATGAGGTTTTTTGCTCTCTGCTTGCCTCAGATCTTGTGTGTCAGACAGCTGTATTATTTATGGAGTGTCTCCTGCTTGCCATGCTGTTCTGGGAACTGAGCTGTAGTAATGCAGGGGTGGAGGGTTTTTTCCCTGGTGTGGTGTTTGCCATGGCGAGTTCCTGCCCGTTTGTGTCAGGCAGTCCCAGCTTATCCCCAGCAAACCACAAGGAGACTCACTCTTAACTCAGTCTCTGGTTTTGCCTTTGTAATGGATTTGTCTTAACAAGTGCTATCCAAAATACATAATCATTTGACTTACTGAAATAATTTCTATGAGTTTCCTTGGTGCTTCCTACCTGCTGAAATCCTTTCCAGAGCTGCAGAGCCTGCCTTCCTGTGATAGACAAGAATAGTGACATCAGGTGGCAGTGGGGCCTCAGGGACAGAATGAGTCTTAATTCCTTTCTCACTTTTTCCTCTTTTTTTAATTTTTTTTTTATCATGTGGGATTTACTACAGCCCGGGTGACCTAATAAATGTAAATAATCAACTTACCACTAGGTAGTTTACTGAAATAAAGGGAACCAAGCTATAGATAATGAGCCCAAACTAGACCAAAATTAATCAGGAGAGGAGATTCAGTATCCCACCACTGTGCTCTGTCTCATGATGTCAGTATGTTCTTTGTCTCCTCTGGATAATGGGGATACATTACTAAAATACATTAATGGGGATACATTATCCTCTGGATAATGGGGATACATTACTAAAATAAACACTGATAATACTATACTATTCATTTTTTGTCTTGTTAGTCCATGATAGCTGGAAACCCAAAATGTTAAGTAATCATTGAGATTTTGCTAATAATGAGAGATCTGTTCCAGAACTAACCAATTCTATGATTCTAAGATACCAGCAGACCATACCAGGGACCTGCAGTCACTTTTGTTTTGCAACATAAAACATTATACATGCAAAGAGGTAAGCAAGCAGTTTGCACTGTGAGCTGCCACATTCATTTTAGGGAGATTATTCTCACAAAGGAAAGCATATGTGGAATTGGGTCACAGCACTTCACATATTCAAGCTTGTGTAAGATACAAAGTGATCAATGCCTGTAAGATCTTCGTAAAGTGAACAAGGTTTATTATTTATAGTAGTAAACAGGCTGGCATTTATCTTTTCAAAGCATGGCAGTAGCATAAAATATGTTTTACCTTTTGTTGTTTTCAGTTATTTGCATTTTAAAAGCTCTACTTCGATTCATTACACCTTCCTTGAATGTCATGATTTATATAAGATACTTCCAATGTACTGAAATTACAATTCTCAAAGCTAGTGAAGAATAAAAGAGCGTGGAAATTCAGTGTTATAACATGAAGGCGTATATTTTCTAATATGCAATTATTGAACCTTAAGTTATTCTTTATGGATATAGTAAGTTCACAAAGGCCACCAAGCAGAGTGGATGCCTACCTTGCAGTCCTGACACCGTCAGGAAATGGAAGCACAAGACAGCACAGTCAGCGAAATTTGTCTTCATTTACAGTCTGCTTCAACTTCCATCACGGAGAAAGGAAGCAGTGTTTAGTGCAGTGGTGTTAGAAAATGAGCCTTAGCAGAGGCCAAAATCAGGTTTAATGACAGTAACTGTTTGGAGCATGGGCAGCAGTGTATGAGCCATTTCATTTTAAATACCGTCACTCTACAAGAAGCAAATCTCCTTTCTCCTCTCTCTCCAGCAATTCCTACTCACCCTTTCATGCAGTTTGGGCCTTTTTTTTAATGACAATTACTGCTCCAGTTTTCTTCTTAAACTTGATCCTGGTTTGGTATATGTACATCACTGTGCTCTGCTGAGCTCAAAGGATTCTCTTACTGATCTATGCCAGCAGAAGTCATGGCCCTCCGCATATTTTGCAACGTTTGAGACTATTCCATTGCATTATTTATTGAGATAACCCTTGCATAGATTGAGAGCTTCACCTGGTGGTCCGTGGTCAGGTTATCCTGTGGTCCTTCAGCCAAAGTCAGGCTTGGAGGGAGAGGCAGTCCTGGGCAAAGAACCTCTGCCGATCTGCAGCAGCTCCTGGGATGATCAGTGTGAAATGCTACATGTTGTTCTTTGAGCTTCACTTGATTTAAGATCTAATGCTTTAGAAGAACTGCCCTCAATTGTCTTCTGGGTTTGGGAGTTTGTTGGGCGACTTTTTTATACTTTGTGAAGACCAAAGTTCTGCTGACAGAAGAAGTACAAAGAGCTTTGGTCCCCACTCAGCATTCCTTGTGCATTGTCACAATCACACTCTGAGTATTTTACTTATTAATCATGTGCCTTTATTGAGATTTTACACAGTGATGCCTTTAGAATATTCTTTTTTTTTCCTTTTGTCAAAGTACACTGCATTGTCAAATACTTCCCGCCCCATCTTAGCGGCATCTTACGTATCGCACGGAACATTGAGCAGCATCCTTCCCATGCCAAGGGTAGCAGTGACACCCTGTGGCGAATTCAGTACAGGCCTTGTACCGAATTTCCTGCTTTTCTTTCAAATTCGCCTTCGAATTTGATACACCGTGGGGAGTACATATCACAGGAGTCCCTCCTCTACACGTTAGATGGCTTCATCAGTTCGTCATTTGTCTCTCATTATTGCAACACTTCTAATGAGCACTTTAAATCTAAGGTACAGAGAACATTCTCTGCCCCAGATTGGCCTGCTTAAGAAGGTGGAGCAGGAAACAGAAATCGAGAAAAGAAGAAAATACATTTCAGTTTAAACTGACGTTACAGGATTATACTGCTGTTAGTTTTCTTTCATACTGTATTTCTCTAATGTGGAAACTGTCCACTGAACTGTAACAGAATGTAATGACAAAGATATCCACAATATAAAGGTATCCACAATAGAAAACTGTACTACATAAACAACTACATGAAGATAGGAACATTCTTTTAACCTCTTACTTGTATCATTCCTTTGGTTTGCTTAATGAGTCTAAATAGCACAATTGCTCTGTAATTACTGATGTTCTGATTCCACGTAACTCCCTCACTGCACAGTACTGTGTTATCTCATGCTGATGTACAAGGCATGTACCCCAGGTAAACATTTTTTCCTCAGTTTAACCTTTGACACTCACTCTGCCTTGCAGGCAACATAGCTGACTGAATACTATGGTCTGCACACTGCAAGTGGTTGAAGCCTCACGCATGCAAAATAGCTGACAAAAGAAAGATTTTAAAACTTTGTGAGAGGAAGTGGTCTGCTTTTGGCCATTTTCAGGGGTTTGTAGTAGTGGGGTTTTGGGGTTGGGTTTTCTCAGGATGCAGGAAGGAGAAAAAGGTAAAGAAATAACGGGCAAATATCCCTTCATTTGAATCTTCTGTTATACACAGCTTGCCTAAAAAACCTAATGGGCATGCAGGGAAGAATGCAATACATTACGTTTTGTGTCCTCTGTGCTTGAAATTTAAGCCCATGATGTCTTGTCCTATCAAGAGTCTGTTCAGTTCAGGTTTGGGTGGCAGGGCAGTGTTCTTTAAGCAGTGGAATAGACTGCATTAGTCACTGGTTTACTCCTGAAAGGTAGTTATAAGCAAGTTACACAAGTGTCTATGGTAAATATTTTGGTGGAGTTGGATTTATTTCAAAGTGGAGAGACAGAGCAGATGACTTCTCAAGGCCCCTCCCAGTCCTTCCTTCAGTGAGTTTATGGTTGTGTCAGTGAACTTTGTGATTTTTAAATAGTACTTTGTGCACATCTAGTCTTACACTTTCCCAAGTCTCATTCTGTTTTCTTGGGTGCCATCCAGAAGAACCCTGCCCCCTCTCACTACCCTGGGGTGGGCTCTGCAGGCCTGTGTTTGGTGCCCACACAGGGTGACCCACAGCATAAGTGGTTGTGTTCAGCCAAAAAAGCACATTACTTCCACCATCACAAGCCCTTGGTGTCCCTGAAGGACTGGCACACAGGAATCCCACTGGAGACCAGCATGGAAAGAAAAATAAGGGGCAGCTCCACTTTCCAGCGCAACTCTTTCCTTCTATTTGGCTTTCCAGGATCTCTGCAGGTCAGTTCTCAGAATCAGTTTCCTCTGCAGAATGAAGCCTGTGGTGTGTGTACATTGCCCTCCTGGCTTGTTCCCGAGGGCTTGCTGCCTCTGAGGAGAGAACTCTGCCATACAATGGAGGTACAGAGACTCCATCTGTCCCTTGAAGAACTCCCTTGCCACATGTGAGCACTCCCTGACAGCCTGTGCAGACAAGACATGGTTGACCTGTGCCTCCGAGCACTTTGGAGTTTGAAGGCACTACTTGACAGCAGGTCATGCTTCAATATTATTTCATTTGGCCTTTTAGTCATTTGCTTTAACTGAGATTCAGGGAAAAACATTTTTAAAACAGCAAAAGTAAAACTGGGTAGGGTTTCATGTGTTGTTTTACATCTGGATCGATCACACAAGATTTTGACAAGAGAAACATTTTATTAAAGTCCTGTATAAATTGTTTCTCTCATTCCTTGTATGCTCTTCATTTCATACCGGATTTCCTCAGGTACAGACTTCCAATTACAGAAGAAAAATGAGTTGATTTCTGTTCTGTCTCTTTTTGTTTCTTTCTCTGCTTTTTTGTTGTTTTGTTTTTGTTGGCTTTTCCATTCTACATGGCTAAATATTTAAGAATGGGTAAGAATATATTCATGAAGTAAGAATGAGGTTTTTAGACAGTTCTTAGGAAATATCTGCAAGCATTTCATTGTCCTCCTTTAGGGAACTGGGCTTTCCCTTTAGCTGACATTGTAAATACATTTCCCAGCACATGGATGATAACGAAGCCGCCTCTGTTATTCCTGGTTTTTATCAGAGAGCACTGGAAGCCAGAGCTGCAAAAGCTTCATGTATGTTTGAGACTTCCAATTAATTTCAACTATGTGGGAAGTGAATATACACTTAAGAGTTAATCCTGACAAGATGTATGCATTTTCTTGGTTTTTACACACTACACTGTCTTACTGAAGTTAATGTGTGTTTTTGGAGCAGGGTTTTTTTAGTTCTTTGTTTTAAATATGGTAACTCTGTGGGCCAAACTGTCTTTCCCAGAAGTGATGAGAAATTCGCCACTGATTTTCCAACGGAAAATATGTTTTTGCAATACTAGCTGAAAGAAAGGTCCATTAAGGACAGTGTAGAGGCATCCTATTAATTTATTTGTTAACAGTAATGTAAATTGTGTGTATTATTAGTATTTTTGTATATGAATTACTAGGGAATTAATAGGATACTGGATTAAGTCTTTTATTCTTCATGGGGTTTAATTCTGCACAACTTTCAAACAGAAAGAGCAGTATATCACACTGTGAATGAAGAAGTAAAATCAACATATTTATTTTTTCCTATCTAGATTAATATGCCACATGGGTGCTGATTTTCATTATGTAATCCATTCTGGGAACAGAAATTATTATCTAGAAACAATGTGAAAGCAATTTGAATCTGCTATATTAAAGCCTGTTTAAATATAATGAACCATTTTTACTTCCATTGAAATTTCTAAGGAAATCATAAACTGCATTTTATTTGGCATTGCATTCCCCAGACTAGGTTAGATTATGTATCACCTTCCCTTTTGTTTTCAAACCTTTCTAAGTTTTTATCAATAGAATGAAGCAAGTCACAGGAACACATGCCCAGTTAAAAAATACTCTATATACATCTTTTACTTTGTCTCACCTCCACGTGGTTACTGATTTTAAAAGTTTACAATATTTAAGACCATGTGAGTTAAATTTCTTATGTTGTCCATCAATCATAGTGCCAATTAAGAGAAGACTGGATGAGGAGCTCAGTGACATGGTCTAGTTGGTGGGAGGCTTGGATGGATGGAGTGTGGTGCCCGTGGTTCCACACTCATGGGCCTGATCCCTGGGTGGGCGTTCGCTTGGGAGTTGGACTAGATGATCCTGAGGGTCCCTTCCAACTCAGAATAACCTGTGAACCTGTGAATTCTACCTCCCAAGGAAGTCACTATAAAAATGTCCATCGATTTCAACTAAGCAATTTGTATCAAGGTGGAGAACCTTGCCAAGTTCATACTAAGCAAATTATATCAACTTCCTTTTTCGTTTACAAAAAAAGCGGGGACAAGGTGGGGAGGGGTGCAGGTGCTTATATATAAAAGCATATAGCTGCCTGACCAAGCCTGCAAAACTGGAATGCCTTGAGCAAATTAGGTGCCAGCTTCACCAGTATATTACTCCAGTTTCACACACTGCTGAATCTCCTGACAGCAACTAGAGTAGTGCAGTGGCAAATCAACACCTCAGCCCCAAGGGCTCCTTGGTTATCCATGAAGAGCTTGCATTTACTGCTTTGAGTAGACACAGGGACCTGTGCAACAGCAGCATGTCATTTGGTACATGCAGATAATTTGGGTTACAGACTGGAACTGGCCAGGTAAACATTCATCTCTCAGACAAAATTTGCAGTCATGGTCCAGCCTCTGCCCATCTTGGAACCTCCTGCTTCATTTGGTGGATCTGCTTCTGTAGTTCATCTCTGTCCAGCTTCATTTTGGCTTCTAGAACTTGCCGTAGAGACCCAATGCTCTCATAGATGGCTGCAAATCCTGATTGCATGTGAGAATTACATTAGTTCATAATCAGGAGCAAGAATATCACTTTATCACTATCAGAATATGCTTCCCACCATAACCCTCTGCTGTGCCTTAGGAACAGCAAATTTCTAAAGGGAAATAAGATGTAATTGTGTGCTGATGGCAAAAATGCCCCTGATCACAGCTGAGCTGTGCTGTGTGTGCTCTGGGGAGAGCACTGCCAGGCTGGCAAGATGTCACCTCTCCTTCATCATGCCACAGGTGTAGCCATTACATCTGCCCCAAAACTACTTAAACTACTTCAATACACATGAAGGATTCTGCATATTAATATAAACCGATCACTGTTACCACAATTCAGAATAAAGAACTTGATAACTATGGTCCTACCAGCATTAACTTCAGTTTTCATTTCTTTTATATCTTCATTTATCTCATTTTGAAGTTTGACAATGCGAATATTTATCTTGTCCTCAGTTTGTTTCACTTCATGCGCTTCCATTGTTATCTTCTGCATTTCTTCTATTTTCTCAATTTTCTCTGCCATTTGGTTGAATTTCATCTCAATAGCTCTCTCACTCATTTCCTGGAGCCAGGATAAAGAATTTTAGTGATTTACTCTGCATATGAAGTAACAGTGGTCTTTCAAAAAGAGGAAATAGATATTGATTAATCATCTTTTATCTGGAGCTCAAAGGTGAAAGGAACGGTACATTTTTATAAAATTATTTTACCTGATTTGATTACTGCAGGCTAAAATATATTTAGCAGTGATCAGATTTATTTTAAAATCCTCAGGTTGTGGGAATGTTATACTTGACATTAGTGAAGAGACATACGCAAATACTGAGGCAGTTTGAAAATCTCATTCAAATAGTAGCTCAATTACATCACATTAGTTATTAATAAAGCTTTTTGAATACTTCCTGAGTAGTACCATAGATCACTTCAATGAAACTTACAGTGTTTTCCTTGAAAGTCAGTGAGAGTTGTTCAACTTTTTGCAAAAGTTCTTTTTCAATCTTTGCATGTTCCTGTTCCAGCCAGCTGCGTGCAGACAAAATCTGGCTGCTGAGCTCCTCAATGGCATTTTTTAATCTAAGAGCGCAATAGAAATTAGCAGATACAAAAGAGCAGAACTGGTCATTGAGCAGTGACTTCTTTATGAATGTGTTCATAAAAAAACATAATGGTAATTTATTACATTCTTCTCATCCTATCAAAGCGAGTCTCTGAATTTTAAGGCGACTAAACTGGATAAGGTAACCGTGTTTTAGAAAATAAAGGTGAAAGAGCACAACAAAATAGCAGTTATTTAAACAAAACACATCACAAACTTACTTGGTGTCCAGCAGCTGCAGCTGTTGGTTGCTCTCTTTGTAGGCAATCTTCAGCTTTGCTTCTTGTTGCATTATTGACTGCTCTACTCTGCTCAGCAGGTGAGAAATCTGAAACAAAATTCAGAATTAACTATTTTTCAGCAGCAGTTCATCACATTTTCATTTGGGATATTTTTGTAACAGTAGAGGAGGTCTCAAAGAGAGGTCACTTCTGCTAACATTTTGAAAATTACTGGATTTGATTACTTTACTTTACCTTGAAAAATATACTATCTCTCAAAGTGAAAGTATCAACATTTTGAAAGCTTTATTTTGCCTTAAGTAATTTTAATAAATTTACCTTGAAAGCATCTGCCGGCTGCCCCTTTGAGACAGCTGAATTTGCACAATCCATACATCTCCGAGTTGCCCCATAAGCAGAGTAAAGAAATTGCAAAGCACTCCACCAACTCTGAAGGGTATGCTCCATCACAGAAGTGCTGGGTTTAACTGGGGATAAGTCATTACTAGAGGAAAATATTTCTCACCAAAACAATCATCCCACTTCCACAAAACACACTGATCTGGTTTACAAGATGCATGACAGCGTGCTTCTGACACGCTAATATATACTACACTGAGTCTTCTGAGGAAGGTAAAGTGGATTTTAGCCATTTGCCTGCTGCAAAATGAAGGTGCAAAATACTCTTGTTGACAGTAAGGGAGTCTGTGGGAGTTAAGAGTATAACTCTTACCTGTGCGTGGACTGCTTCGGTCTAAATACAATACCTGTATTTCTGCTTCTTTGACTTTAGATTCTAGGATCAGCTTGGAGGTGTGTTGGTCTTTACTTAGGCTCTGAAGTCTTTCATAGGTAATTTTATGCTCTGCAGACAGTCTGGCTAACCCAGCATCACACCTGGTTGAACAGATAAAAAGCCAAAACAACGGCTGACTAGAAGAGGCTTTTTAAATGATCCATTTTATACTGTCCATTTCTGTGACGTTCCTGGCTGTCTAGGGAAACAACACCTTATGAGACTGTAGGAACGGTCATATATAGCTCAGAGTATTCAGCAAACTGGCCTGGAGGTGCAGGGATCTGTTACCTGCATTCCAGGATTCTTGGCACTGCCATTCGATGGGGAGACTGTGTTATCAGCCAGGGAAATCACACCAGAAATGCAAAGATGTAGAATTTCAATACCTCGCATTTTTGTCATACTTCAGAAGACACCTGATAAGGTGTGTATGATTTTGCCTACATGATTAGTAGCCTAAATAATTGAGGACTATTTTTTCATTATTGTAGCTTTGTGTTTTTATTTGTGAAATAGTAGTATACAATTAATATGTATAATAAACAACATGGAGCAAATGTTACAGTTCTTAGTCTTTATTTAGATAAATAAATAAATTGTCCTTGAAAGCAATGGCAATTTTGTCTCACAAAAGATTATGACAAGAAGTCCTGGAACATAACAATTATTGTTTCTTTTTTCACATTGGAACATTTTTGATGCTGTAGATTTGCAGTCTAAATGTGCCACAGAATATGTGCATTTTCTACCAGATTTCAAAACAAATTTGGCCAGGTGGATTTCATCTACAGTAATAAAACAAAGACATTAACTGATCTGTAAAAATATAAGTACTGTGATTTCAGGAGTAAGACCTCTGTGAAGTATGACTCATGTACATTTTCTTGCTAAGGGAAATATGTAATCAGCAATGTTACCAAATTTGATCTAGAAAATTGATGTGGAACAGACAGGAGTTACAATTTGAGGGAGAAAAAGGCAGTAAAATGGAACAAGCCGAGGAATGTTGAGCCATTACCTAAACCAGTGACACACTTCATGCTCTTTTTAGTCCCATTTCAGTCCAAAGGCTCTCATTTCTATGTGCATTTTCATCACCTCGGCTACAGTAACTACCGTTATCATTAAACGTGAAGGGAAGTCACAGCTAAAATGACAAATGGATCTGCTTATTATTATGGTACCATGTCAATATGAAAATAATCAGTCCTGTAAAATAGCACATAGACAGTATAATAAAACTTGTGGAAATCAATTTATAGTGTAGCAGGTCAGCGTTGTGAGAGTAGTTAGTAATGTCTGCAGGACACTAGCTGAGGTTTGAGTGAACCAGACTTGTGGGTCTCACAACCAGGCAGTCTCTTTAGGAAGATGAGAGAAGCCAAATCTCTCCATGTTGTTACAATCAGGGAGAATCAGAGGAGTGAAATCGCCTTGTATCTCATCACCAAAAGGCTGTGGGCTCCAAAAAATGGTTAGTTTTGTTTCTCTGAGGCATGACAGAGAATATAAAAAGCAACAGCTTTGAAACTACCGAAGCAAATGTAAACAGCAAGCATCTGTAATTGTTTTTAAGGCAAATTGCTGTTTTGGGTTTAATCACAGAGCATCTTTCTTCTTCATGGAATTCAGTTACATGGTCAAAGGGTTCACGTAGTTCCATGGTAACTGAAACATTCAAATCCTGACTGTTAATTTAGTGTCAGTCTTGGATTGATCAGACTGTCTGTTGTACACCCTCACAAACACCTGATTAATTTTGACCTGAAAGAAAACATTAGTGTTCAGTATCAAAGAACGAGATTCTGATGTTAGTTATGCGAGGATACATTTTGAGTTACAAAGTTAGGAAAGCTAAATAACTGCACTCCATGCTTTCAAATGGGAGGGAAGGCAATAATAAGATGAACATATGGAAAAGCATGGGCTTGCCAACACTTTTGATTCAGGTTTGTACCAAAGGATGGGTTGGAAGATAACAATCTAAACACAAGGGAACATTATGGCTTGGAAGTCTTCTCTGTTTAAATTAAAAAGAAGAGAGAGAGAGGACATAATAAATGTCACACTACAATACTCACTTTCAATATTTGGTCATCTTAAAAGCACAGGGAAAGACATGAGAAACAGAGTAAGATTTCTGGCCTAAATACTAGTTTAAAAATATAAGACCTGAGTATAAAACCATTTTGTACATAGAAGTAAGCATTAAATGCCCTGAAATACTGAAGTTATCCATACAAACAACCCAGTGCAGTTTTTTGTATGCAGTTGCACACATGCACAGTTGAAATTTGGACACAAGATGCACTAGAACGTGTTCATTTTGCTACTGTTTGACTTTGGGGGCCCATTTCTGAAAATTCTGATAATACACGCTGTGTACTTAGGTGAGATGAGTAAAGGAAGAACAAATGAAGTAGAATTATAGAAACCAGTAAAGTTTAATACAAACAGATAAATTATCAAACAGCTTCCTTCCAAGTTGTAGTAAGCAAAAGCAGTAGTTATTTTCTGGCACACTGAAGAGTGTTGTCTTTGACCTCTAAGAAATCCAAAGACAGCAGTTGTTCCCCTCAGTATCACTAGGGCCTAGATAAAGCTGAGAGCTGTGCCAGCACTCTGCAACTGATGCTCTATACATGTGCTGGAATGGTATGTGGAGAGATTTTAATGTTCCTGTTTATAACAGGAGATGTTCCAATTAAAATGCCAGGGTTTCAGAGAAAGACAAGCACTGAAGAACAAGTAGTGAAAGGCAAGGCTGACACATCCAGGGATGCAGTGAGCAGGGCCAGCAGAGCTGATGGATGGTGCTGGCCTGGCACAGGGAGCCCAGAGCAGCCCTCCCTGTGCTCACCTCCTACACAGCAAGAGCCAGAGCACAGCACGTTTACTGCACTCACCAAGTTCATAAATGCGGTGCAGCCCAGATGCATCAGACTCATTTTCTGTGCAGTGCAGGAAAATCTGCCTACATGTAATGAGTCCAGGTTGTCTGAAATGAATCAGTTCTATAATGTATATAAAGAAATTATCTCTATATGCAAAGTAGGCCCAATTTGAACATACAGAGATGCCAATTCTCTGGATGTTTCAGCGATCAGGAAGCTTCTGGAGACAGCTACTGCTGTCGTCCCAACCACACTGCTGTATTTAAACTTCCCAGACAAATATTCATAGTCCACAAGTAATTCTCTAAATAAATGATAAGGCACTACTCATTAATTTTGTGATCTAGTACCACTAGAAAAAAAATTGGTACCTCTGCATTGATATCAAATTGGCAACACCGGGGGCAGGAGGCTGGAGAAATGGAGCTACTGGCATCTATCTACTTTTCTATTGAATGTGTCACTAAATTTAATAGAGATAATATTTTTCTTAAAGTTACCAATAATGCTGATTCTTAGGCATCATTCAATGCTTTACAAATTCATCTGTGAACTGTGCTTATGGAGAAATGGCCCAGAGACATGAGCTGCAATGTGTATTCATTCAACTTCTGATAGCAATATTGGTTGGCTCTGTGGTGTGAGTGAGGTGTGTGTCTGACTCACGCTTCCTCGGAGCTGTGGGGAGTGTGGTTTGGAGCTGTGCTTGTAGGGATCCCTGTTCTCCTCAGGAAAAGCAGCAATCCTCAAGAACTAATGAGACAGTTGTTTGATGATGTATTGACATGTCACAGAACAGTTGGTGTTAGGAAATAAGCACCACTCTCTCCAATATTGAAGTTGAATAGGATGTTGTGTGTGCATGTAATTACTGGAACAGAAATTTGGCCAGAATCCTAAAACTGACACTGAAATCATTACATGACCAAAGGCCTCAGCCTTTGGGATGTGCTGTCATGCAGCCTGTATGAGTCTGTCCCTCTGTCTGTCTGTCTGTCTGTCTGCACGGTGCCAGCCCAGAGCACACGAGCAGTACATGAGCCTGTTGTCACTGCAGCCCGAGCCACACCTTCCCTGGGGCTGAAAGCTGATGCAGAGTAAGTCAGTAACCCACAGGAACTTGATCATGTTTCTAATGTTTCACTCTGAACTCATCTGAAAGTAAGCAGGGCTAGATGGAAAAGTAAAATTACATTAGGTGAGTGAAGTTTATTTTATATTAAGAACATTGGCTAGAGCCATCAGAAAGTGTTTATCCCAGGGAAAGTTTCTGTATTGTGCCAACAGTACAAGAAACAACAATCTTGACATGCTCTCCAGCTGGTGCTATAAGCATTATTCACAGCAACACTAATTTTCAAAGCAGAATATGTCTGTAAATAAAGGCAAATAGCTTTCTCTCATGGAACATTGCTTTAACTTGATCTCGGATAAATGGAAATTTTTTTTTCTCATTCAAAGAAATATTTTTTGTAGACAGCATGCTGAATAGAAGCAATGAATGCAGACTAGAGGGTAACAGTTAAAAGACAGTAAACTGCTTCTCTTACAGTAATGAATACAAATAGCCTACAGTCATTGCACAGTCTGACATAAGGCAGGTAGCTTTAATCTCATACCACTATCAGATAAATTGCAATCCGGGCACAGTACGAGGGTGGTGCCCTAAGGAGATAAAGGAAGAACCCTGGCACAGAGTGTGCCTGTTGCCCACCACTTCCAGCCCGAGTGCTCAGGGCAGGCCAGCACGTGTTTCTTCTCCTGATCTCTGTTATTGAAGGCAAAGGCACCACATTTTGCTTCCCAAGGTGTCAGTAACGGTGTTGCTCCAAATTTGGACCCTTCTCACAATGTAGCACGACCACAAAGAAGCAGGAAGATCTAAGCACGTAAATTTTGGGGGTATTTCTCATCAAGATACATATACGTGTATCACTCCTTCAATCATTTTTCTGATTTGACAAAATAAACTAGTTCATTCATGTTTGCTAAAGGACAGTACATAATTTACTATTTTTTTTTTTATTTTTAAAACAATTCTAAAGTATTCTTTACAAAATGGGCTATGAAATTTAGTGGAAGCTTCATACAATTGAATAATTTATGGCAAAACTTGAGTTCAAAGAAAACTCCTCCCTGATTATTTCTGTAGGCTGTTGAAAGTTATCACTAAACCAGTTGATGTACAAAGAAGAAAGAAAAATTATCTGTACAATATAGATAACAGGTCAAATTCAGGACAAGTACAACTCCACCAGAGTTAATAGCCAATCTACTTTAGGCCAGATTAGGTCCTCTCCTGTAGCTGTACATATCCTCTTTTATGTTCAACTTTACAGATACTTAAACAAATGTTGTTCTACTGGGCTCTGTAAATGTGTCACTGACGGCACAACTGAAGCCTGTGGAGCTGCACAATTGTAACCTGGAGTATCAGGCAGCCTGTGGAACCTCTATTATTGTATAGTTTTCTGTTCCTTGTGTGTCACGTAGTCTATGTGGTTTTTAATATGGTTAGTCAACAACTGAATGTTCAGATTTTTACTTCTAAAATACATGCAAAAATGTGCAACTATTTTGTTCTTCACAAGTGCAGATTGTTCCATGCTGCCTTTATAATTGTGCTAATTAATGTGTTTCAAAGATACATGAGTCTAACCACAGTACTTTTTAAAAGCTGAACCAAATCCAAATTTGCCAAAGGAATTTGAAGTAATTTATTTAAAACTAATTTCGGGAATTTCAGGAATTAAGGGGGATATTGTTAAGTTTAATATGTAATACTGGAATGCAAAGGATTATTACTCATTTTCTTGAAAACACAGAGCAAAATTATCCTGGGAATTTTGCCAATGTTGAATTCAGCCCATTATCATTAACACTAATTCATACTTCAAGATTAAAGCAACATTAGCTAGCCCCCAAAACATAGTTCCATGTTGACTTTTTACCTTGCAACTCTTCCCCGAAGATCTCCTAAGCCAGAAAGCTGCCGCATTTCCAGACTCTTCAGGGTAGAATTTGTTCCATAGCTGAGATTGTCCCTGACACGTATCTGTTCCTGCAGCATCTACAAAGCATTCATATGCAAATAAAAGCTCAGTATGTCACATTTAATGTACACTTTAAATGTCAGTATTATTTTTTAGCAGTTTGGTATCCTCAGATACCATTTTATTATTACTTTATTAAAAGCTTTGTCTTGTAATGTACTAAACCACACATCTTTTAAGTATTTTATTATTTCTTAGAAATAGTGTCCAATTTGCATATAAATAGCGTAGTATGTCTAAAGTATAACTTGACAATGAAATGGAGACTTAAATATTATTTTTTCATCCTTTCATTTTCCCCCCCACACCCCTGCTGCTCACTGCAGCAGAGGTCAGCCATGAAGTCATGGGTCTGCATATGATTAGGTCATAAAAATGAGGAATTGGGTTTGGTTACTTGGTGTCGTCAGTGAGTCAGAAGGGTAAGAAAGTTTGTTACAGAGCTGAGGCATTTCCTCATGTTTATACAGCACAGCCTTTGGACTGAAGTTGAGCTGAGTATTAGTGTCGCATTAATTCATTTTTTCAAGATTTTCCAGTGCTGCTTTTGAAAGCAAGCTTATGAGAACCACAAAGGCTTCTGTGTTTATATGCTAATATCCTGTGCTATTTTCATAGCCACTGAAAGAATTAATGTAATTTGCAAACACTTTTTCAAGTCATAAAAACAATTTATAAGCTTACAGGATCTTCAGACCTTATCTGACCTTTACTTAGGAAATTAGAAGGAATAAGCAGCTGAGATGGCATTAGTTCTGTGGAACATTCCTGACATACCTCAATGTCCCGATTGAGCTGCCTCACTATGGCCGTTATGTTTCGGATGTGTTCTTCCAAGAGTTGCCTGGCCAACCGGTCACCCCCCCCTTTGTTCTGCATTCTGTGCAGAGTGGAAACAATGTCCTCCTTAATGCGAAAAGCGTGTTCCACAAGAGCTGCTGTTGTTTTCTCATGGCTTAGGATTCTGTCCTCCAGCTGATCCACCAGGCTTGCGGATGCCAGCGGGACCGCTGTCAGTGCCTGGCTGTGCAGAGGTATGTTCCGAACCCGCCTAGTGAGGAAGAACATCCAGAGACTGTTAAATTCCCACACAAAACTCTGCAATGTTTTCCACTGGACACAGTGCAATACTATCTGAGCACTGGCATTGCTGTCAAGAAGCCCCAAAATCCTGCCAGAGAGAAAGGGCCCACTGCTACAAATAAGTGGGTGCTGAGCTGGCTACTCGTGTATCTTGCACAGAGGCAGGTCAGGCTCTTTTTCATATCTGTAAGGAAGCTTACAGAAACATAGGATCTTAAGAAAAGGACATTAGCATAATAAAGGTAGTTACCATTTAGAACTGTACTTTGATTTAAGAATCCAAATTCAGACCCTTTTATTGAGTTTCTAAAGTAATGGTATTTGTCTCTGCAGTTTTCAGGCTTCATCAAAGCTGTAACTGTAGAAGGTAGGTATTGCAAATTAAATGCAAACAGACTGAGATTAAAAAGGAGTAGGTTGTATCAATTCCTTTTTTTCAGTCTCTATAGCTACACTGTAATACCATACAGACTTGTTCTCCCAGGCACTGGACAGGAGCATATGCGGGTATAGAAACTGAGGAGAAATTGAAATGATTCCAAGCTTCTCACGGTCTTAGAAGTCAAAATTTCCTCCCAAATAGCTTACATTTGGGTACCTTGAATATTTGTCTAGATTTCTCAAGAGTGCTCTGCACTGCATAGCTTCCATGCAAAGCAGTGGAGCTCATGGGTGCCGAAAGTAAACAAATTAGGCTGCTAATGCATGCAGTCTCTTCCTGCCACTATATTCTGTAAAGAATAATGAACATTTTCAGAACCATAAGTGGAAGATACAAGTTCAACCCCACTTGCAAAGAGGAGATCTTTTTCTTGGAACTGTTATTTACTGTGTATTCTCGTGTTTTTCCTGTTAATGAGTCAAATTAGCAGTTCAGTTTCACTATGATCATATTGATAAAGATATATGAGGAGTCCAACAAAGGTGAGTTCTGGCCCTGAGTTTTCACACTCGCTCCATGCTATTAGAAGACTGGCTGAAGTATATCACTCTTGGACTTCAGTTACAGTTTAAGCTAGTTCATTTCTTTGGGAAAAGGTGAAGTAAAAGCTGAGTAAGGAATTGTAATTTGGGCCATGATTTTAATGTCTACAGTATTTCACTTTGCTTTGCATACTAATGTCAAAGTCCCAAGTCACACCATTACTATATATAGGGAATTAAGAGACACATGATACTCTGCAACACGAAGATTTTTCTTTTTATATTGCGAACTGTACCTTTCAGAAGGGGCAAGAGTTGGGAAGATTGGGCTTCGGTGGGCCATTTTCTGGTCAATAATGTACGTCTGTTGAAAAAGTACATATTGAATTATTGAATGGTTTATATCTGGTACTGAAATGTCTTAATCCTTCTGCTTTAAGTGCCCCTTTAAGTAAAGTTTAAACTTATGCTGACACCTGTAATCATGGCATTCAAATATTGCTTAGGCAATAAATGCAAATAAAATTGATACAAAAGAATGAAGACAAAACTGCTAAAAAGCTTTTTAGAGTGGAAATTATACTCTTGAAAAGGCAGGCTTGACAGGCTTGAGACTGAAACCTGCTGTTGACCCACAGAACCGGTTTGGCAGGACAGAGGTAAACAAACATCATGTCCCCAATCTGTCTACTGGTCTCAGACATAAGTAATCAATGAATAATAAAGTAAGATCTACAGGACTATCATAACTTAGTAAAATATTGACTGGAGAATCAAATAGAAATGTTTCATTACATTAGGGGTAAGGTATTTCTCAAGTAAAAGCATCAGCAGTCAGAAACCTAAATATAATGTGTGACATCAAAATAGTTTAGCAAAATTGAGTCTTTTATTAGTTTGCCTTCAAATCTAAATGACCACACTTCATGTTGTAAGCAAATTCTTCTGTGGTAAGAATATAAATTATGGCTTTAATTTTTAGATATACAGCCAGACAGACTGTGACAGACGTTGCAGCAGAACAGGTCCATTAAACAGCTTCAGAAAAGATATTTTAATATCTTAGTGTGAGACCAGTACCTGCCTCAGCAGCTCTGTCCACTGACAGAAATGAATGAAAAACGTTAGCGTCAATCAAATCCAACTGTTCTACCCTATATAAAACAAATAAACATTTTTAAGTATAAAGAGAATGAATATGGCTTGAGCCTGAACTGCATGGGAACTAAAATCCTCATGGAAAATCAAAGGCTGATGTAGGAAAAGAATTTTGCAATTGCTGATGAAATCCTGTGCATTATCCTGTACAAACAGAAAGAGAAAAATAGGGTTATGGAAACAAAATAGTCAAGAAGCACCAGGGCTACCCTCTGAGATCTCAAAATGCAAAGCATGTTTGTGCCTTAGAAATGTATGAAAGCACTGGCTGAAGGCAGAGCGCAAACATTGTCACAGTGTGTGTGTTCTATTTATAGCACGGTGCTTCGGAAACTACAAATTAGAAAAAAAATAGTTTTAAGAGAAGCTGGGTTGCTGAGCAGCAATGACACTAGACTGGAATTCAAAAGGTCTGAATTTAATTCCTTGCTCAGTCTCTGATCCCGTTGACTTTGGACAAGGTGTTTCCATGCCTAATGACTCGGTTTACCCATATGGAAGAGAGATAACGATACCTACCTGCTGGTTTATGTTCTTACATGGCTATGAGTAAAATGCACGGTGTAAGAGCTGGGTGTCATTGTGATGACCACTGCATCCCAAATCCTGCACAGAAACTGAATGTCCAGTTCTGCAGTCTGTTCCTCACACCGCTGTTTCCCAGCTGCTGGGTTTTCAGCAATGTCACTGCTCTGCCAGATGTCCCTCCCGGCTGTACCACCAGGTTACACCAGCTTACACTGCCAGGCACTCTTAGACCTCTGGGCCTTCACATATTTTAACGGTCTTGATGCAGTGAAGCATTTAAACACAATTTAACTATAAACACGGGGATTACCCCACTGATTTAAGGAGAGCTAGGCGTACCACAGCAGAAAAGCACTGGATGCTACCTAGAAAAATGGAGAACAAACATTGAAGTCTGTACAGCAGCAGTATCCTAGTGAAATACACCTCATAAAACCCAGCCAAACTGTATTTTATTCTAACAACCTTCAGTATCTATTTATTGTCGAATGGAAAAAGAATGTATGCTGCAGAGTAAGCATAGCTTTCCTCAAAGCTTTAACTTTTTCTGCCACACTACTGTTAGACATGTAACTAAAGGCAAATATCCGGAGAAATTGTGGACACAAAACAAAAGTTACACAGATGAACCTCTCATCCATTTGTTATTGCTAACTTAAGCACTCAGTACACAGTGAAATACCTCAGCATCAATTATCAGATTTCTTAATCTTAATCTGGCTGCTCTGATCCAACAGCCAGAAAGGATGTGTTTAAGATCTTGTTCAGCAGCTGTACAAAACTTTCCTACAGTTTGGAGATATTTGCTAAACAAATAGGTGTCAGAGCTAACGACAAAGTCTTTCTCTACAAGTGTGTGTAATACCAATTTAGACTAGTAAATACATAAGAAAAAATAAAATATTCCAATGCTCAGATTCCGAGGAGTGTAGTCTCACATGCCTCCAAGTTTAATAGCAGGAAACTGGGCTCAAGTTAGATACCAACTGAAATACTGACTACAGATGCTCTTTATTTTTTTCCTTTTTTTAATGATGTTTTCTCCTAATTGATACTGCTATAGCTATTTAAGTCACGGTGTATTAACCCAGTAAATTTGAGTTGATTAATTTAAGTTATAGAATATTCCAAATACACTTGTCGTATGGGTGAGATAAAAGACTTTTCCCAGTTGTAAGCAGTATTCCTGATTGCCAGAAATAACAGGACACTGGACACATAAAGCAGCTTTTCCATACAAACATAGATTACTTCCTTATTAAGTCACTGACATCAGACATGTAAAAGCTTGGGAAAAAATCATCCATGGGACATGATGAAGAAACACTTTGAGCAATGCACAGTTCACTCGTGCTATTTGTGCTGCGGCATCCCTTCCCACTTTTCAGATTGCCTCACATGTTCGTTTTCTGAGGGTTCTTCATTTCTCCTGTTTTGAAGGATAATCACATCTGTAATGTTCAGTTCTCCATCTTCCATGATACCCTACGTCTAATACTTGCTGTGATGTCTGTGCACCTCAGAGTGTTTTTCACATTCACTCTCACAATATGCCTGCGGGGTAGGAAAGCATTATTATCCCTGAAAATACAATTTCCTTTGTTGCTGGTAGGGAAGTGAAGCACGGGGCGGGCTATGTGACTTGCCACAAGTCACACGGGAATCAAAGCAGACTGAAATACCTGCCTATGCAAACACTTTAATCACTCTTTTCTTCTTAAAATAGAAACCGCTTTGGTTGCTGCACAGGGAGCATATGACGGCACCACTCCGGCAGCCTCCCAGCGTTACTCTGAAGTGCTTTGGGGCAAGGTTTTGGAGGGAGTGAAAAAGTCCCTGAGCTGCAGCTCGGCAAAAGACGGGTCCAAAGGCGGCAGTGGCGGGGAGAGCCAGACCCTGCCGAGCCCCTGCCCGGCGCGGCACCAGTGCCCCCGAGGGAGGGGCTCCGAGCCAGGCCAAGGGCTCTCCGGAGAAAGGGCTGTGNTGCCAGGACGCCGTCACCATGGGAACGCGCGGGCGGGAGCCCTCGGCATCGGCCCTCCCGCGGCTCTGGCACGGCAGCGCCGGGCCCGGCACCGAGGCAAGAGAAGGGAAAGGAAGGGAAGGGCCCCGCAGGCAGCGGCGCTCCCCGCAAGGACGGGGACCNCCTGCCCTGCCAGACCGCCCGTCCCGCCGTGCGGGGTCAGCGGTAGGCGCGGCGATGGCTGCGGGATCACGGGGAGCACGACAGCCGACAGGACACCACAGTGCGGACACACTCCATGGCCATGCAACACGGAGGNAGAGAAGGGAAAGGAAGGGAAGGGCCCCGCAGGCAGCGGCGCTCCCCGCAAGGACGGGGACCGTCCCTGCGCCTCCCGCGAACGCCCAAAGTTCGGTGGCGGCGAACCGAGGGGACCCCGAGTTTCGAGTGGTGCGAAGGAGCCGAGAGTATGACTAAAAGCATGGGGTTTTCCAGAGCGGATATCAAATCGTGTCAGAACACAAGATTGTTAAATTGAATGTCAAATATTAGTTTTGTTTGTAAGATTTCCAGGTTACATTTTTGAACAAGACCTAACGTGCAGCTTCAGTAAAACTTCATATATCACAGCAAATGAGATCTGTCTGCTTGCACAGCAGAGGCATGTGAGCTAAGAGAAAGTATTACTGGAAAAACAAAGTCCACAGAGGGTGTGTCTGCCTTCACTTCTGTTCCTGCTTGTGTCATTCCTTGGACTTCGGTACAACCACCTTGGGTAAACAAAGGATAAGTGAAATCCGAGGAAAACTGCACCACCTCACTCAGAAATAGCAGATTGTTTCTGGTTTTAGTTAAAATCCATACAACATCATATACTGTTGTATAGGCAAGCCATTGCAGGACTAAGGACCTGACAGATAAGAAGGATAAAAGGGTTATACTGTGCACATGCTACCGTAAAAACCAAGGTGGGGTCTGAATCCACGCTCTGATTGATCTACTTCTTTTAAAGTAATTCTCACATCAGAGGGTCAGGCCAGAAAGAAAACATGCCATAGGTGCTTTCAAAGTTATGAACCGAGAGTCATAAGATTGTGGGATAATTCAGTTTAGAATGGACCCCAAGGGGACACTTGTCCAACCTTCTGCTCCAAGCAAGGTAATTGATGAGGCCAAATGCAGCTGTGCAGGGTTTTACCCAAACTGGTCTTGAAAATGTCCAAAATGGAAACTGTCCAGCTTCTTTGGACATCCTGTGCCAGCTATGCTTGGTTGGCTGCTGGGGGAAGCACATTTTCTTTATGCCTAGTCTGAACCTCTTGTTTGCATTTGTGTTGTTGTCTTCCCACCATGTGCCTCTATGAAAAGTCTGACTTTGCCATCCTGATGGCTTCCTTATAGATACGGGGGTTTCCTGTTAGGTCCCCCAAAGTGCTCTCATCAGGCCGAGCCAGCCCTGCATCCCCAGCCTCTCCTCAGGGATCCATCCCCAGACCATCTCACTGGCCTCTGCTGAACTTGCTCTAGTTTACTGATGTACACAGCTGTATTCTCTGGCCTGGCAAGTATCTAGACTAAATTCATGCCCCTGTGCAGGGTTTGTATACCTGTCTAGTGATGATTCCTGCTAAAGGACTGCTTGGATACTCCGTGTTTTCTTGAGTATGTTATGTATGTCTGCAGAGCAGGGCTTGAAAGCAAATTTTAAAAACATAACTTTTGTACCTCCTACTGCAGTCTTGAAAATAACATTAAAAGGTACCCCCATGCTAACTCCAAGTCTGCTTTCTCCTTCTAGCCCTTCTCTGGCAACAGCAGGGAGATAGGGAGGTGACATGTAAATTTTAGTTTCTTCTTACACTCTTCCCAAGGCATCCCTACCACAAGTGTCTGACACAGGGTTTGAGGTGAATGGTCTTTGGTTTGACCCACACAGATGTTCTTTTCATCTTGTGTTATCAGAAACCATTAGTTTTTGTACTTGTATCACATTCTTGATGTTTCCAATGAAAGGAGTATTAAACTGCTTTATATCATTATGTATCATTACATCTTCAGTGCAATCCATAGAGAATATGTACATTTATTGTATTAAAGGAAAAATTCTTATCATGATCACTTTTTTTATCAAGGCACAATATCAACAGTAATACGTAGTAATTTATTCTGGAGTCCCTCATGAATGGAGCTCCATTTTAAATAATCATAGAACTCCAGAAAGAAGTGATTTAGGCTGGAAGTGACCTCAGAGGGATTACAGTCCAATCCCGTGCTCAGAGAAAGACTCATGTTGCTGTTAGATCAGGTTGCTCATCATAACATAAAGGTTTGATCTTAAAAGCTTGTGTAATGTTTAAAATGATCTCCCCTTGAGGAAAAAAAAGATACAATCCTTGTAATTTAGTTGTTTTGAAGCTATATAGCTTAACTGAATTCAGTCACAGGAACACAGGAGGCAGAATTCCTCGGTTACCACGTCCTTGTGGACTTCTTCCAGATTTATACCAGCCTTGCAAATAACAGCATTATTCATACGTTTTGGTTTGCAGTTGGAGAAAAATTCAACTCCATGAATTCTAAGTGTGTATCTCTTACATCTGAGGTGTCTCTTAATCAGATCCAGAGTGAAAGAGCCACATGCTATTTTTCCTCCAAAAACCCAAATACTGGATAAAAAAGGGTTGTTGACTTTGTTACTGTGGGGTTTTTTTCACTCTTGTGGTATTTTAGATGGATGTGTTGAACACATAAGGGCATGTTTTCTGAACAGGTAGACTTCTCTCATTTTAGGCCAACAAAAGAGAGGAAACAAAACATTTCACCAAGTACAGAGAAAGGAAGGGAGAGAAAGCCACAATAATTATACTGTTTTCCAACATGGAAGCCTGCCCTAATCATTGAAGGGATTTCATCACATTTTAATTCATAAACTTCTGCCTTTGTTTCATACATGCCATTTTGTTTCTCCCGACATTTCACAAGACGAAATTCCTGCATCCATTTATTTCCTGGAAATAGAATTCTATATGCTCCAATTGTATCTGAAGGCAGAGTGTAACCATCTGCATTTTAGAAGAAAATGTTACAATTAAAAAGTGTCTGTTTATTTACTGGAAGGCAGATACAGGAAAAAAATAGATTGAATTGTTGGTTTCCTTAATCTAATATAGTAATTTGTTTTTCTATAACAGAAATCCTTTGTCTTTGTAAGAAGCGCCAGATTGTGTGGTTTTCTAACTCAAAGTATGATATCTTGTTAAGGGCATTGAGCTTTATTTTAATGGCTTTAATTAAATTATTAATTAAATTATTATGGTCAACAGAAGACAAATATGTGGCATATAAAACTTATTCTAATTATAGTCTCTAAGTAAGAGAAAAACACTGATGCCTTTTTTTTCTTTGCTGTCAGTTTTAACCAATTAGAAAGCAGTCAGAGCAGTGCTTATTTCACTGAAATTTCTAATCATTTCCAGATTCACTGACTTCTCGTAAGAAGCATTTCTTTTTGAAGCCACAATTATGTTTTTAGAATAGAGGGCAAGGGAAAGTTTTATTCTGTGGCTTTTCCAGGAGTAAAGACCCTGTTCTTTTTTCAGACAGTTTAGTCTTTATACGCTTTAGCATGAGCCTGATTCCTGTTTGGTGCTGGCAATCAGTGGCACTTGGGTAGGTGGAAACGCACGTGTGAGTTACCAGCTGCACTATGGAGGCAGCAACTTCTCTCCTGTGGTACTGCCCAGTGTGGAGTGGCCTCCAAACTGAGGGATGGCAAAGGCTGTAGTCACTCCTGTGGGTGCTGAGCCTGGACCACCCTCTGGAAGTCTCGAATGGTAAGCCAATAAACCTCCTCAGGCACAAAAGTGAAGCTTGTCCTTAAGTATCTTCCTGAAGTTTAGCACTAGTGATCAATACCAGGAGAATCAAGTGCTGCAACTGCTTGCAGCTAGAAAATATCCTCAAAATAATTCTTGATGTTAGCACTTGTGTGCATGAGCTGGTAGGTGTTACTAACCAACCACACATACTGTCAGACAATAAATGCATTGAAAAAAATGATGGAAGTGCTCAATGCAGGGAAATTTTCTTAAATCTTTTCATGTTAGGTCTTTGAAAGGTAACCTGTCCATGTGAATGTTATGACAGAAGCATCACCACTTCTAACTTTTGTGCATCATTTAGAAGTACAGAGGGTCCTCTTTACCCTGCTGGAGCTCCTCAGTAAGAAAATGTGGGTTCTGTCTTTCCCAGAGATGACTTACACATTCCTGGCTGGAGGAGCCCAGACATGCAGACCAGGCACACCACCACTGACATTCAAAGGGAAATGCCTTCCCCTGCTTCTGAGCATGGACGTTGAATAAGTATCATTCACTTCATAGAGTCAGCTTGGGAATTAGATGTTTATCATTAAAATAAGCAGAATGTTTAAAAGCATGAAAAGAGTTCATTGTGGATTAGACTGTGCTTGGTATACACAGTGCTTTGCAAAGGTTCATGCAGATGCAGAGCACTGACTCCTTCAGCTCTAGAATTTGTGTTGAAAGTCGTCATCTAGTCTATTCCAACCTTCTGTTGAGAATCAAAGCATGATACTCATCTCCTGTGAAGTTCTGTGCACTTTTAGCACTATTAGATATCTTTTTGCTTTAATAGCTATTGCAGCTCATATTCACAACCTCGCTTTTTTCTTAGTGAAAGCATTTCCTACCTCTCCTATCAATGTCTGCTAACATCCAAGCAATCTACTGCAGAAATCCTAAGCTTCACATGGTCAGTAATCCCACAGCGTAAACCTAGCTGAACTACAGAAGTGTTTTGTTTGTTCTCCAAAACCAAGGATGAAACATGCCCAAAGGGCTGTTGTGTTTCATCCAAGCCACCAAAGTCTGTGGGACAGGAGGAGCCCAGATAAATACATAGTTTAAGTTTAGCCCCATTTCTGTATTGTGTGCATGAGGGAGGTTGAGACTGTAACACTGGACCAGCCATGTCTGATGTCTGCAACCCATCACAGCTGTCCTGCAGTCACATCCGTGAGGACAAAGCCATGTCCTTTGTGCTGAGTGGAACTGTCTTTCCTCTGCAGAACCAGCACCTGCCTCTAAGCAGCTGGAGCAGCGCTTTCCTCCAAAACGTCAGAAGTGAATCCACTTACATCTAATCTCTAAATCAGTGTAGAAGTAAGTCATTGTTTATAAAATAGCAAACAATGCAAATTGAATACATATATGTATTCTTGTATGAACCCTTTTCTTTATTTTTTCCAAGAACTGTACTTCTTTTTAACCAGAAATAAGCTAAATCCCCATCCTATCTATTGATGAAAACCAGGAACTGTACTTATTGAGACTGCTTTTCAAGGTGGTTTGGAAGCAGTCTCAACATGTGACTCGTGGTCTGGCTGTTGTTATGATTGATACATTATGTTGTTTCCATTTTATTTCTATTCTGGTTTAGAAGTGGCATTAGAAGTCCTTTAGAGCCAAGAGCAGGTCTTCAAGCCTGAGGAGAAACGTTTGTTAAGAGGAGTACAGTGCTCAGCTATGGCTGTTCCTGGTGTGATCCCTTAGATAGTGCAGCCCCTGGAAGTCGTGCTGGTTGTGTTCTGGTCAGAACCATCTGAGCAACGTGGGGCAGATGCCGACAGAACCTGGGTTGCTTTGTGCCTCTGAGGTGCCCGCAGGACTTGTCTGAGCTTCCACTGGCGACAAGATGCTTCGCACTTTTCAATGTTTCCAGGGATTTTGCAGCGCCTCAGCTCTGTGTGTCCGTGGGAGGAGGGCAGAGCATGGAGAACACTCGCTGAAGGCTTACACAGACAACCACACACCAACACTGGAGTCGGAAGGGACCCACAAGGATCACGGATCCCCACTCTCGGAGTCACCGATCCCCAGGATGGGCTCAGACATGCCGGTCCCGGGCAGGCAGCGCTCGGGAGCGGCGCCAGGAGCAGCAGCCGCTCCACGGGCCGGGGCCGAGGGCCGCGCGCACCGGGATTCCCTCCGGGAATGACGTTCCGGCAGCGACGGGCAGCGCCACGGGGACTTCTCCGTTCATGGACACACCGCCCGCGCGAGGCAGCCCCGGCTCCGATCCCGACTCCCATCCCGGTCCCTATCCCGGTCCCTGTCCCCATCCCCACCCCGGTCCCCNCGGGCAGGGCCGGCGCCGCCTGCGGAGCACAAGCTGCGGCTGCCGCCCTCTCCCGCCGCTTGGGAGATGAAGAGGTTTCGGATGTTGATGTCCTCGAGCAGCAGGAATGCCGTGGGACGGGAATGCGACGTTGCGGTGGAACAACAGGTGACGCCTGTCCGGTTCGGAGGGGTCACGGCGGGCCCCTCGGCGGGACAGCAGCGATGTGCGGCTGATGCGGCTCCCGCAGTGTCCCGGGCGTTCGGCACCGCCGCTGCCAGCGCTGAGCGCGGCCGGGCTCGTTAGGGGATGTGTCAGTAAAGCATCGGTGCGGGACTGAGGGGAAACTGCGGTTCGGCAGGTAAACCTGGGTTGTCGTTAGTAATGGTTTCCTGGCGATTGATAACAGCTTTCCTCTTGAAGTCATCCAAATAACACCTGTGTCTACTTGTTACACAAGAACCTGGAGTGAGTGGTGGCAAATCCTGTGTGGTAATAAACCAGGCTAACATCCATCATTTTGATACAATTAATTTATTTAAAACTGCTCTGAGGCAGAATACTAAAGATACTAAAGAGTTAAGATACTTTGAAAACTTTTGCAGTATTCCTGCTAAAGCTTTACTAAGTTTAAATTTTAAAAACTGACCAGCCTAGCCCTTGTGTTTTCAGACCATCACCTCCGATACCTTTTCAAGGATGCCTCTCTTGTTGCCGCTACCTGAGGCAAGTACAGTTGTGCCTGGTTACACCTGCATGGAGCACAAGTCTTTGCTTTAAATAAAACACTGCAGAAGTTAGGAAGCGAAACTTCTGTAAAAGTCAGGGATAGTGATATCACCAGCTCTTACACACCTGTTTTGGTGGGGAGCTTTGGATAAGGTACAGGTGTTCCCTGGGAGTTGATTGTTTGCCCAGGTAATTCAGATCGACTCTCTAGCCGTATATAACCTTTCCTTCTCAGTAGGTCACAGACACCTGTGGCTCCCTGGTAGAGGTTTTCATTGCTGACATGTTAAATGGGATTGGAAGTCTTTGGTGCAGGTGCTGCAGAGATGTCTGTACCTGTTCCCAGTACGTAATACCTGAGATCAACACAGTTGATCTTCTATGGAGTCCATTAATTCCTTTTAATGAAAGGCTTTAATGAAAGTACAGATCTTGTAAATACATATGACTAGCTGGTAACATAATCTGTTTTACTTCATCAAAGTAAGTACTTCCTTCCACAAGACACTCTTTTCAGGGAAGTGTTCAGACAGTTATCCTCCATCTTTTTAGTTTGATACTGAAGTAGTCTTTCACTGTGACATCTCAAGTTAATGTGAACTGCATTTTTACACTGCTCGTAGGTAATGATTACAACAGAATCAGAAAAGATTGTTTTTTAAAGTATTGCTTTTTCCAGTAATTATACAGAAACAATTGTTTTGAAGGTAGTATTTTGTAACTTAGCTGGCAGAAGGATTGCCTGGCAGGACTTACCATGACTGCTGATGAACATGAATCATGTTACTAATATCCTGAAACTTTATACTCATCCTCTGTGCTGTGTAAAAAATTCTCATTATTTCCCTTATTTTTGTCTTAACATTTTTCATGTCTGGAGGGGAAAAGAAGCAGAATATTGTGAATGCTTTGTGTTCTCTGAAATAAGTTTTTTGTGTCATGTCTTCTCTGTAGACCTTAGACCTTTGTTGCTCTGACAGGATCCCCAGTGCAGGGTGCTGAGTTACCACTGGCATCAGTTGCTGTCTACACTTTCTGGACAGTCTGACAGAGCAGAGCGTGCCAAGGTGCAACTGGCCTGGATACATATCCCTTCCCTGGCCTCTGTGCCATGGTGCACACCCACCCAGGTCAGCTGGCAAGACTGTGAACCTCTGTGTGACTTAGTGAGATCTGGACTTTTTTGCTGGTTTATTTTTAGTACAGATTAATATCTATATTGAGCTAACAGTGTGGTTTCAGGAGGAGATCTGAAGGCATGGAATGGATGAGCTCTTTCATGTCTGTATGTGGGAATGAGCGATGTTGGGGTAAAACTGCATTAAAGCTGACAGTTCTAAGAAATGCGTGGCAGCTGTTGAAACTTTTCTCCTGGAGTGCATCTGTTTTGTTGACTTTGTGTTTCAATGCTTTAAGTTCAAAATAATAATAAAAAAACTCAACAGCCTCTAACAGCTGACCTGCAGCTTGTAAGACTTCAAAAAAGGGTATTATGTGTCCAGTAATCCCACTCCAGTGAAGGACTCTATCCTTAATACTCAGGAAACCTCTTGGCAAAACTAAATGAAACTTGCAAAGTGGGATGTGGAGTCAGCTGAACTTTATGCAACTTCTGCTGTTATGAGTTTGAACCTTCATCATATCGTGAGGGTAATTCATGGAGATGCATTGGACGATCTTGAGTTGGATAGAGAATCTGCTGTGTCACAAAAATTGTCACATTAATGTGACATTGTGATCTTGGACCTTTCATTTTAAATAGCTCTGTAGTCTTCGGGGAAAGATGGTTCCCTAGAATGTTGTCATCTGGTTTTGACTCTGAAGGGTAAAACATTGAATGTCAATTCTAAGGATAGACTGCGGCTGCTATATTTAAAAAAAAAGCCAACTGCAAAACCAGCTAAACACCCCACCCCAATAACATGCCTGTTCTGCATGATCTCTATTGTACCAATGTTTTGGGCAGAGTGAGAAGGGAAGGCTTCAGAAGAAAGCAGGATCAGCAATATCTGGATTAACTCACAAGTTGTTGATCAGGACAGGGTTGTCTGATTTACTTAGGTTAAAAACCCAAAGTGTTTCTAATGTTGCCTTTAACCAACACTTCAGTGCTAAGCAATTTTCTGTAACACTGCAGTCAGTGTGGGCATTTTGCCTTGGCACACTTGGTGTCTTCCACCCCTTCAATGAAGATTGAAAGTTGGTTTTTAAAAAGGAACATTTTAATATCAGTTCAACATAGCTTGACATCAGCAGAGGTCTGATATAGCCCAGTCCAGCAAGATGCTGGGGATGTCTTGAGTACCTGTACATAGTTCCTATGAAAGTCTGCAGAAATGAAAGGCCAAATTAGCCTAAGAGGCCTTGCTGCCCTTTGGGATTTGGTCCTAAAATAGCTCATGTGTGATGTGAACTGGGACCTTGCACTGTCTTATGTCTTTTTCTGTAAGAAAGTCACAAGCCAGACAGATGGTATTTCCCTGTTTGAAAGGTAATTTTCTGTCTAATGCTGCAAACAACAGCAGCTTTTTGCCAAACGTGGAAGTGGAATACTGAGGAGTGTAACAGCGTGTGCTTTGCCCTGTGTGTAGAGGTGCATTAATGGAAAAATCTTAGAGCTATATGGTGTTTCTCTGTCCCTGATAATATAAAATATAATAAATCACAGTAGCATGTTCAGTAATAAAGGTGGTGATTCATACTTGATGTGTTTTGTTTAGGCTTGCCTTGTGTGCATGCTTGCCTTTGTTTCTTTCTAGATTAGACCTCCAGAATGATTTATGGATATATGTATTGTGTATGTTAGAGCACTTTTTCAGAAGACGCTAATGGAATGGAGGCTGTTACTCAAATGCAGCTTTTGCAGCTGAAAGCTGAACAGGTGATTGTGTTTGTCTGCACATCTTAAGCCTTTTTCTCATAATCTCTTACCTTCCAGTAATGTTTTTTTCTGCCCTCGGTACATAACTAGCTTGTTGGGAAACAATGAGGGAAATGGGGTGACAGTGCTATGGGCAGTTTAACTGAACTGTTTGCAGCCACTTTTTCTTATCTTGAAGGGATAAGTTGAGCTTGTCTCACTACCTGGTTCTTCGGCATTGCTGCATATGTGGAATGGGGGATGTTAAAACCAGCTCTTTAGATCCTTTGTGATAGCTCATGGAATGTCAAGCTTTTTCTGAGTTTTCAGTATAACCTCGCCTTAACATGTAAAGTGTGTTACCTTGCTTGAAACACTAAAAAGTTGCGCATTGCTTTAGAGGAATCGTATTAGCTCGTTTTGTAATAATTTAAATTCATTTTGCTCCATAAATACCAGTATATTCTCTTCTCGGTTGCAGGAGTGACATTGATGTAAATGGTCGTGCACTGCTCTGTCCACATTATATTAACAATATATATATATAAAGGTTTTTCTAGTCCTAGTTTCAGCATAATGATTCCAAAATGCCTGTACTTTTGAATTTGTCTTCTAATATAGTGTGCCTGTAGCCATTAGTAATACTAATATATAGATGAAGAACATGTAAGTAAACATCTTCAGAGCTACAGAAAAATCGTTTATCTTAATGAGGCTTAACTTACTTGCTGCATCTGACGACTAAGGCAGCAAAAAGGGAATAGCTGATCTTGTCTCCTGATCTCCTGGCTCTTACTTTACTGAGGACCCTGGGCATCCCTGGGGATGAGTTCCTGGAGTTGTGAGAGATTCTGACACAGATCGTTGTACGTGGTTCTGAGGGAGCCCAGCCTGGGATTGGCCTGTAAGTTGCCAGGTTTCTGCTTACCTTTTGGTTCTGGGTGTTGCCACAATAAATGGCTTATAAATGACAAATTCATCTGCTTTCCTTTTCAGTTTCCCAGAACACTCTTGTAATGTAATACTTGAGTCTGCTTTTTTTAGGAAGCTGCATTTTAGATCTAGGTGGTGTGTGGCTACTGGGAAGCATTAAGAGTATGTTAGAAAGGGATTTTGCACCTAATTAAAAGGGTTTTGTTCTGGGAGTTAACAGTGAAAGACTAGAAGCAGTAAAATTGAAGGAGGTTTTGGAACTGGGAGGAGTGTGTGTGTATATAGTTAAAAAATAAGGATTTGGGGAAAAGTTCAGTTCCTCTGCAGGCACAGAAATCACCAGGCATAGGCTTGGGTAGAAAGGTGCTGGCTTGCACTATTGTTAACTCTTTGAATGAAGCCACTTTATTTGTACTCTCACCTTGTATATTAGCCACAAAGGTTTGCCTCAACATAAAAGGCTAAACTTTTTATAGAAAATCATTTAAAGGTTCTCTTGCCCATTTTCCTCGCTATGTGTTGTCTACCAAAGAGCTTTTCTGGTTGATGCTGGGCACTGGGACACCATCGGCATTCCTGTTAACTGATGGCAGTGTCTTTTTTTGCTGCCTGTGGATGGAGAAGTATTTCCGAGTGTGTGGGGTGCCTGCTAATTTTTGAAAATGCTATAGCCAGAACACTCAGAGCTGTAGTGTGTTGTTTGGCTTTTACTATTTCAAAAACACGGGTGTAAAAGTACTTGTAAATATCAGAAATAGGGCAGAAAGAAAACAATAATCTCCTCCTTGTCTTAAGACCAGAACCGAGAGCTGTTTCTTACTCTGGGAGTTATTCAGCTCATCGTTAGGGCTGTTGTGCAGCCTCAGCCTCCCGTGGCACTCCTTGGGTGTGAGAAGCTCTATTTTAGTCAGAGCTTCCTGGGCTCAGTTCAGTCTTTCCCATCTCCCCTTCCCCCACGTTCCTGAGATGCCAATTACTGTCCTGCCCAGGAAGTGCGGCTGTCCTCCTGTCCTGACTCATCCGCAATCTTCCAGCTTTCCTCTCCTCCACCTACTGCTTTCCTCCCTCACCTTTTGAAAAATGAGAATATCCCCTGGGGAGACCAGGTGTGGAGTCAAGTCCTGGCAGCGCATGGGATCCATTCTCTGCTTGACTAAGTCATTACTGTGATAGGAAAAGGTGTCTTGAGTCTAAAACTTTTCCACATGCTGAACCTTACAGTTATTTTCTGCCTATTCTATTAAATATACTTCATGTAAATGTTTAAATGGCTTTGGGGTGTGATGGTGTCATGTACAGTAGCAGGTACACCTAAACCCAAGTAAGCAACCTAGTAAGACAGGTATTGTCAAAGGTCTTTTCCCAGAGACATAGTGGCATTTAATTGATATTGAAACTACTTGTGGATTTGGTTCATAAAGTGTATTTCTAAAAGAAAAAATCCCAAACTTAAATTTTCTTGATTGAAACTGAAATGCTGTTTTAATCCAAGCCAGTATGAGAACTGACAAGTGTTGGTAATTAGAGCAGGAGTCAGCAGAATTGATGTTTATTGGAAGCCTACTTACAAGGTGCTTTTAAGTACAAAGAATTAACTACTAATATAACATGGTAGATTCAACAATTCAATGTGAACTCATAGCCAGATGTTAGCAGAACTTGAGCATGCTTCCTGCTCTGTTCTGGAAGTGTCAAAAGAACTGTGAAGTACGTCTGGTGCTCTCCTCTTTCGTCATGTGGGTGATTTTTCACCTGCAGGAAGTGTCTGGTGAAAGCCACTTCTGGCTGTCAGGGGAACACTGCAATGGCTTTGGGATGGAGTGATGATAGATGTCTTTCTTTAGCTTGCTTCATCAACGGAGGGGACATAAATGCTTTATGCAAAAGCACGTGCTTCTAGAAGCTATTTTCGTGCTTTGTTTAGCAATCTGAAACCTAAATGAGAGGTTTTTGTTGGCATCCTTCATACAGGACTGGCAGTCTCAGCGCCTTGCTGCACTTGTCCCTGTACAGGAAATGTGGGGCTTTTTTTCCTTGCCAGCTCAGAACCACTCACTGAATCACTGTCATCAGCTGAGCCTGAGTTTGTAACCGCTTTTTGGTCAGCCTTGTCTAATTTAAGTGTTGAAGTCATACTCAAGTCTGAACAGTGCAGCCTGATACCCTTTATAAAACAAAGGAAATGTTTTCAACACACACAAAGATTTACAGTCTTTTTTGCGTGTGTCTTATGAAATATGCTGTCTGGTGTTTGATCTTACACCTAGGACAGTCTTCTACTTTGTCTGACATTCCACAGCATTTGTGAGGCTTTAAATTCTAGGCAGTTCACCAGTGCTTGTTGTTATCTTTTGTAGTGATTGGTGTCTTTTCCTGTGCTTTGAGTTGGATGGGGATAATAGCAGAAATACAGAAAGATGGAAACTGGGGCCTCTTGTCAGTAATGTATTTGCAGTGCCAAGCAGTAGCCAAGAACTTGTCTCATCTTGTTTTGTTTTGGGTTTTTTTCCCCTGCCTTGCAGGAGACAAGTCTGCACAAATGCCTGAGTGCTTCCAAATTTGCTTTTGCAATAACTTTTAACCCAGTGTTATTCCCAGCTTCGCAAAGAAGTGCACACATACAGAGTATGTACGTCTGAATTTCTTTTAACAAATGCTGCCAACACATTTGAAACCCTCGGGGTTGTGACTCCTGTACCCCCTGATGGCTCTTTTAGGATGAAAGTACTGCTGGTCTGGGGGCTTGGTAGGAAGATTCCAACTACAAAAGTTTACCTAAGTGTTGTAAACATCTTTGAGCTGTTGTAGTTCTTCTGGCACATCCTGGCATGTGCAGCTCCTGATTGCTGGGGTTTTGGAGTATCTTGCAGATTTTTTGGTGTATGAGTTGGAGAATACTTCATTTGCTTAGTGGAAGCAATGTTCTTGAGGCATATTGAAGGGGTACTTTCACTAAACCTAATCTTAAAGACCATTTCATGGGACTTGAAAGCAAGTGCATGCTTTTAAAATTTGAGTATTTGTTTTTTCTGTGAATATTTGAGAAGCATTTGATTTGTTTATTTATAGTCATGAAAGAATTTGTTTTCCTGTTCTGATCCCCAGCTGTATTCAGTACAAAAGCATTTATAACAGTAATTAAAAAGTCATACTGCAGACTTACTTAAATGGGGAATTTGAAATTTGGTGAGATTTGTTCTAGAAAATAAAGCAACAAAAACACCTATTTGTGTTTTCAGAGCACAGAGGTACTAGCTGTTTGCTTACTCTGAATTAGTAGTAAATTCTCCAGGATTTCTGGTAAGGCAAATGAAACATGGATTATGTAATAAAATACATAATAATGGATTATGTAATGTAATACATAATAATGTATTATTTCTGCATATTTAGTTCTATATTCTCTGTTGATTCTTGATATTACAGTCTTATTAGAGCAGGTTAAAATGACACGTTACTCCTGTCAGGAAACTTATGACATCTTTCACAGAATCACAGAATATTCTGAGCTGGAAGGGACCCACAAGGATCATTGAGTCCAACTCTTAAACAGCACCACTGCCTCCCTGGTGGGAATAGAGCCCCCAGTCTCCTACCACAATTGGAATTACACCAGTTTTTGTAGCATCCAAATGTTTATTACAAATCATGATTAGCTTGTATACCACATGTAGTATCCTGCTGTCATGTGCAAGTTTCATTAGTTCCTGAATTGCCTTAATCAATGAAAACAAATATTTTTCTTCACCAATTAAAATATATTACTTCATCTAAGAACAGAGTTAACTTCAGCAAGTTATTTTCCTCCACTTAAAAACTGTGCCTTAGGCATAATCATGTGTCCACAGCTTGATGCTGTGCTGTTGGTAGTCTCCAAAGCCTTTTTCAGTGCTTCCCCTCAAATTTAAGTGTACACTGGGAACTGCTATATTGGTTAGTAATTGCTAGATTCAGCAAACTAAAGATTCCTACAAAAAACATTCTGGTTTTTGCCGTGGAAAAGCAAAAATAGCTTCTCAGAGTAGGGCAGTTTGGATGTTTCCAGTTGTTGAGGGGATCCTGGCTAGTTTTTGTGTAAGCTGTAGGACTTGGGTGGACTGGAGTATGAGTGAAGATGCTTTTTTGGAATTGAGTGGCCCTGGTGGAGGGGGAAGTGTCGGCCTGCTGCTACACCGGGGCAGTGTAAACCTGCTGGGAAATCTATTTCGGAAGAGCACAAATGTCCCCTGAGGCTGCCCAAGCCATCACCCACTAGCTGCTCTGCTGTTGGCTCTGCAAAGCATCTCTTCCTGCTTTTCCTCGGGTCACTGGGAGTTCCCAGCTGCAGGTGTCTGGGGGCCACGTTTGCTGGTTGCACTGGTCAGGGGTGGCATTAGCACATTTGTCTTCCAGCTGGGTGATGGGTACCTGAGAGTAGCCCCTCAGGGTACAGGTTTGATGGTCAGTACTTAGCGATGGCTGAGGGCTAAGGCCTGTGCTGTTGAGGATTCCAAGCCAAAGGAATAAATTGCCAGCAAATAGACTTTACCCTTAAAGTTAGAATAACTTCTACAGTCTGTGCTATTTGTTGTGGGTTTTGAGAAAACAGGCTTGACACAGGGGAAAAAAACTGAACTCGGATGTTTTGTAACAACAGATGGAGATGCTGTTATGGCACTGTGCATGTCTATGGAGGTCTGATTTGAGGTTTGGCCTTAAATGATCAAAAACTCGAGTTCCATTTAAGGCAAAGTTGGGAGTGGGGAGAATGACTTCATTGTAGGAGAGGCCACTGTGTTTGGTATTTTGCTGTACTTGTTTTTTGTTTCAGCACTGAGTTGAAGCATGAACCATTTTCAGATGAAAAGGAAGATGGATAAGTCTTGAGCAGAGCAGGTCAGATCTGAGGTGTACCTACAAGGGAGGGAGGACTTGGCAGTACCTGAGTACCCAGAATGTGAAACTCAAGATAGTGTCAAGTACCTGTTTCTAGGAACTAAGCCTGGTTGCTTAAGCAACTTAAATATTTGTCTCTGTCACTCTCATCTCATAGCACAATGTAATACATATATATGCATGGTAATGAAGGACTAGATCCAATGTATTGGAGAAACAAAGAATTTACCCAACTTGATACTTGGTTTAAATAACAAATCAACATATCGGTATGTGGTTAACAAAGCTTACATTTGATACAACTGAAATGGGTTCTGTTGTGATTTTAAAAAAGTATAGACAGTAATGGAGATGAATCTGTTCTAGCTTGAAACTGCCTTCAAACACACGGAATGTGTTCTCTGCTTACCACAGACCGCAGTCTCAGGAGCATGTAATGAGGTGTGTGAGCCTCCTGTGGGGTTACAAAGTGGTTGAACTTCAATAGCACAGACAGAATGGATTAATTGTTGCACATAGATAGTCCTGTTGTTAACTGACAGTTTAATATTGAAAGCAGTACTTAGTTTTCTAGTTGCCAGTGTCAGTTACCCAGCTGACTTCTCCAGAAGTCTTTACACTGTTCCCTTGAGCACTATTTGCTGAAGCTTGTCTAGTGGTACATAAATAGGAATTCTGGTTCCAGGGCTTTTAATGCCTGAAATACCAGCACACCCAGTCCACAGAGACCTGATCTCAACATGCAGGATAAGTTCATGACCAGCAGTGGTTTCTTCCTGTCGTTTACTGTTTTTATTCTTAGTTTGCTCTAGGAACACTTGAGAGGAAACAGGGGAGCAGTGGCTACTTACTCCCATATTTGGTATTGTTCTAGACAAAATGAACATCCTTCACTAAAGGAGAGGGCTGGTGCAGTATTTTTGGACAGCCCTACCTACCTCCAACCATATCTTAATCTTGGCAGGGTCACACTGGGTCCATTTTCTCTGCAGCTGTGCACAGTGCAGTTTCCCACGTGGAATTAGTGATGCTAAGCAGTTCAGTGGCACTAAGGGGGTGCATTAAGATAAGTGGGCCTGAATCTTCACGATACTGAAAGCTCGTGTTTACACAGCTACAAATCCTTGTTCTCCAGTAAAGCTCCCATTGGTCCACACAGTGGTGTAATTTAAATTACAAAGAATTGGAATTAGTCGAGGTTACTAAGTACATTTAGTGAAATGATCACTCAGTCTTTAACTGCTGGTAGTGGAAAATGAAAGAATATTTAGAACATAACTCAATTGCACCCCCTAACTTGCTCAATGTTTTTTTTTCCTGAGACCTCTACTTGCAAGGGCTGATGTCTTCTGTACTCCAGTACAGATTTGGGAGGGAACTCCAAGCCCTAAATCTGCTTTGTTAAATGGTCATTAATGAAGCCAATGTATACAGTAATATGATGTATTTCAGAAAAGCATTGTAATCGCTGGTAATATAGCCCCTACTTCCTGCTGGACTAGCTGGCTGCCTTGCCTGCTCCTGTGCAATTCACCAGTAAAAAGACAAACTAATGATGGCAGATTTTGATCTTTAGAAGTTCTGAACTTGACCTTTTCTTTTCAAGTATTGCAATGTGTACTTAGACTAAGTAAGTGTGTCTGCAGTGTCAGACTGCCTAAAATTAAGCTATCATGGATACAGGCTTGACAAAACTAAAAACTTCCAGTTCGGGATAAGAAAGGAATGTCTTAAATCCACCCAGAAGAGCAGAACACAATCCACAATTTCAAATTCCTCTTTCAGTGCCATAGGATAAGTTTATAGACTTAAAACAACTCTTTTTTTCCCAGTCTTGAGGTTTATTTTTGGGAAAGGAATTTGAGAGCTGTGTCTTCTGAAAACCCTAACAGTGTGAAAGATGACAAGTGCTGGAGCAGATACATTTGGGCTGTACTGGTAGCACATCCTGTACCCTGAATGTATAGGCAGGTACGTCATAAACCTTTTACCATCACTGGGGATGTTTTGAAGGTAGTAGTTTGGATGTAATGGAGAAATACGTCGTTACTACAATTAATGAATTAGTCATGAAGAGCAATTTAGTCTGACACACCTTGAGAGTGTTCACCTACTGAAATCAGGTTTTCTTTTGTTGAGATAATTTCTTAATGATGCATCAGACTGAGGAGTTTTTGCACCCAAGGCCATCAGGTAACTTTTTTAACTTGTCCCCTGCGTGGGTCTGTTCTCAGACCAGAATACATTTAATAGGAAGCTGTCATAGGCTTGCCCTGCGACTGTAGGGAGGATTGTCTTTGTGCTGAGTGTGCCTGGAGTCCAGCCCTGGACTGGGAGGGACAAAGCAAACGGAACTGCTCTGGTCAGTTCGATTGTAACCCACCTCTTGTGGTTTGTACTGGGCCTCTGATACCCAAGAGTGGTTAAATAGCTCATAGCTTAGTATGAGAGGAAAGAGACTTCAGTCAGAAATACGAGGAGTAACCTTTTGCTTTTCTAGAAGCATGTAAGGCTCTGGGAAGTTCTTTCTACTCTGCACTTCAAAATATGTAGGTGGAGTGTCAGTAATTGTGATGTTAACTACCTGTTGTGAGGTAGCTGTGGTCATAAATTTTACCTCTGTAAGAGACAGTGTATTAGAATATCCGTTTTTTATTTCAAAGTTATTCTACCTGGTGGCTACACAGAGACCTAGAAGAAGTCAGTGTGGTTGTGGTGGGGCTTTTTGTTTGTGGTTGTTGTGTTTTGAGTGGTCCCTCCCCACTCCTGGCTGTGCAAGTATTTTATCATTTTACTGTCTACAGGTGTGGAGTAGTAGGTTAACTATAAAAATACTAATCCTGTTGCTGTTTGCTCATTGAGAGTGCAGGTGTACAAACAGGAAAAGAAAAAACAAAGGGGAAGCTAATATCATCTGATTGCCAAAACAAAGAAGCACCAATTTAGTAGCTAAAATTATGTTCAAGCTGGTCACAGGATACGGTGAACAATGAAGCTGCATTCTGTAGCTAATTGTGTCCTTTTAGGGCTTGTTTTGCAATTATACTGGACCAATTGAAACTCTTGAGGGGAGTAGAGATGAAGCCACTTACTTTTTTTTCATGATACCTCAATGAGATGACTAGTTACTTATTTTTCATTCTTAGTATTTTTGTAGACTTGGAAATACATTCAAGAACTAAGACTACCTTTTTTTAAACATAGTATTTTAAGCCAGGGCATCTCAGGACATTTTAAGTATTAGAATAGGCAGGTGGGGGAAGTACTTTTCATTGTTCTACCCATTTGCTGTTGTAGCTCTAATGAAATGTACCGTTTTCCCCTTTTTTCCTGTTCTTGTCTTCCAGACACTGGTTTGACTGTGTGAGAACCAAAGGTGTGCAGAGCCTTGGTGATCGCTCCGGGGATATTTTGTTCTGATGCTAGTTTAATAAGAATGTACTGGGGAATGTACCTTAGAGGCATGTTGCTGACACCTGCCTTACACTCGGTGTTGTGGAGCACTCCCAGGAGCCCAAACGATCTCCAGTGGATGAAAGGGCTGGAATCCTCTGCTGGTTTTGTCAGATGATATATGGCAAATGTGTTGTGCCCCCTGTGATGGAAGCCTGACTTCGTTCACAGGAGATTGAGTGACACATCCTCCTTTCTCAAACACGAATGAGAATAAATCTAAGAGGGAGTGGTGGAATGGTCTGGGCTGGCAAGATGGTGGGAGCCTTGTCTGATCTAGGCAAGCTGCTTCTGTTTTCAATGTGAGGTTCTGCTCCTTCAGCTCCACCTTAGTAGTACTCTTCCCATCTGCTTATGAGTCTTCAGTATGGATAATGGAATTGGTTCAGTCTAACATCTCTGATTCCAACCTTGTATAGGAGACCTGTATTTGTCCTCGTTCATACTGATCTGCCATGTGGCTTTGAAACACTTGGCCTGACTCTGGTCTTCTCACTTTCTGCAGTTGTCTTCCTTGTCCTTCAGCATCTTTAACTTTCAGTAAGCCTTCACAGAATTTTTCTGTCCTCAGCTGCAAAGCCCAAAACTTGTTACAGGCTTCCAGGGTGATTTTAGGGCTTAGTCCCTTAAATGTTATCTATAACAGTGTGTAATGTGATGTCTAACTTATGCTTTTAGTAGTACGTAGTTCTAAACAGGTTTAACCTTGCTCAGGCAGTGGTGTTTGTAAACACTGGATCATTTTTCTGGTCCTTTTTAAAGTGCACATTTCTATGGCAGTGCATACTAAAGGGAAACCTGCAGTGAAATAGGTTGGATAAAGACAAACAAGTTCTGTTTTGTACTTTATTGCAATAAGGTCATGGAGATCCAAGTGGATGTACAGATGTTATTTGTACATTTGTAATTCATGAACCTGTAAGTCATGTCTTTGCTTAAATGCCTGTATATAGGACACATGTGACTTCAATAGTAGATTAAAATTTAGTTTTTATCTTTGTTGTAGTTAGTGCTGCAGAGTGTTGGAGGTTTTTTAGATGTTCAATAAAACATACATACAGTTGGTGCATTAGCATTGATGGCAAAACACCACTGAGGATAGATCTGGTAGGAATCGGTGGAATAGCTGATGTTAGATATTGCCTGTATATCACAGAGCACAAGTGTGTGTTGGAACACACAGGAAAGCCGTACTGCCATCCTGACTAATGCAGTGCTGCCAACACTACCTAGGCACAGTACTACAGCTACTTTAGAACTGGGCTCAACCTTCCCTTGAAGAATGTTGCATGGCACCTTTATTTACTACACGTAACCAAAACCTCTTTGACACTTTATTTGCTAGGTTTTATCCCTTTTAATAGCCCTTCTGCTGAACCTGTGGGTCATTACTGACTCACCTGTGACTAAATCCCTACCCTTGCTCTCTTTAGAGATTTGAGCTTTACCTGACAGTTCTCTCGTGCAAGCACTATGTAAGTCAACCCACACTAAATGTTGAGATTTGACAGGAGCAAACTGCAAAGCAAGATAGCTGTAGGCTCTTTCTTATTGTGCTTCAGTGGAAATAAAATGATTCTAGCAGTCAGACGTGCACAAGCAGTATGTTGAAGCATGTCTAGTGGTCTTAGTCTTTAAGCTACAGATTTTGAGATGCTCTCATTAAGTGGATGAGACATGCTTATCTGCATAACATAGGTTTTCATATGGTTGTTGAGATTAACATTTTGTGGGGAAAGCAAAAGGCACAGGCAGAAGGTTGAGGTGGTTGAAGATCATTTGCATGATGTGTGGTGTGTTTTTTCACTATTGCTGCACTAGATGATAAGCTGACCTGTGCAGGTTCACAGAGAGCCTTGTAGGAAACAAGCTTTTCTCAGTTATGTGCTTGTGTTTATTTGAGGCCTACTAATTACCCCAGATGTACGGACAGACCTGGGAGCAAGGGGCTGGAGAGCAGTACCATGGAAAGGGACCCTGGCCTCAGTCCTGAGGCTTTGCAAACCCAGTGCTGTGACCAGCAGAGGCAATTCTGGGCACTGCAGTACAAGGAAGATATGAAGCTATTGGAGTGTCCAAAGGAGGGCAATGGAGGTGGTGAAGGGCCTGGAGGGGCAGCGTGTGAGGAGCAGCTGAGGGCACTTGGTGTGTTCAGCTGGAGGAGACTGAGGGGAGAGCTCAGTGCAGTGACACCTTCCTGGGGAGGGGCACAGGAGGGCCAGGCCCTGATCTCTGCTCTGTGTGACCAGGGACAGGAACCGAGGGCAGGGCCTGAAGTTGTGTCAGGGGAGGTTTAGGTTGGATATTAGAGAGAGGCTCTCCAGCCCGAGGGCGGTCAGAGGCTGTAACAGGGACGTGTTCACAGCACCAACCCTGGCAGAGTTCCTGAAGCATTTGGACAACTCAGGATCATAGTGGGATTCTTGGGGCTGTCCTGTGCAGGGCCAGGAGTTGTTTGGTCTCTTCCAACTCAGGATATTGTATGATTTTATGGATCAGCATGGGTTTTTGAGAGCAGAAGTGTGAATTCCAAACTTCAGTTGCTAAATGACCAACCCTAGTGCTTCAAATCCCACCTCATTTGCTGAAAGGGCTGGAGCTTTCCATGCCTTTTGTCTTTATTCCCATTTCCAGCATATGCTTTAAGTCACACAGAGAGGATAGCATGTGCCCTCAGGTGACCTCGGTGGGGTGAGTGGCCCAGCCACCCCTTGCGAACAAGGGTGTTACACCCAGGAGCATTGAAATAGTAGGAGGTGACATGGCTGTGATCTGTTTGCTTTGGCCTGACTTCACTCCTGGTCTACGGCTACTTCTAAATGCTTCATTTATGTGGGGAAATGTTATGTTTTAAAGCCAAACTGTCTTTCACTGCATTAAATTGAAATCAATAGACATCTGAAATGTTCGAGTGAGATCTTGTGGTACTGCCTATAAAAAATTAATCGGCAGCTATAAAGTGGGGTTATTCATCTACCTATTAAAAAGTCTGACTAGACGAAGCATTCCAGTGCACACAGGCTTTGGTTTGCATGTTTCTGCATTTAAATGCAACAGAACTTACAGGAGGGGCATTTTGTGGTGCTTGTAAACAATTTACAAACTTTACTAGATAACAGCTCCTACTATTTTGAAAAAAATCTAAAGAAAAGCCTTGAGGTTTTCCTTAGTCACCGTAGGTGATTCTAACAGCTTTCATTAATTGGGTGTATTAACTCTAGAGTGAGTTTGAAACACTAGAAATTGTATTTCCAGTGGCAACATAGCAAAGACTTGTAGATTGATTCAGTTGCTGGCTGCCTTTATACCTTGGGTGTTTGAAAAAAACCCCAAACCCAGAAAAATCTGTTTGTGTTATTGTGGTCTTGTTGGATTTGATCTTACCGGACTCAGTTTTATTGGTACTGTTTGTGCAAAGTTACATTGGAGGATATTTGAAGATCCAACTCCTGAGTTTTCTGTAAGTTTTATAGACTGTCCTTTGTTTCCATGTGACGGATTAGATGGAATCTGTAATGTAAGGTTTGTTAGTCATCTGAAATGTGCAGATAAGGAGGAAAACTTCAGATGTTTTATTTTCAACCAAACCTAACTAGGCGTAAATAAAACTGGCAAGTTACTACAGATACCTGGATATTTCAGGATTCTTTTTTCTTTCGTTGTGTTGTTCATAATTAGAATTTTGGTTTTGAAGGCCTCAATGAGTTCCATTATTTTAGGTGTTGAATAATTCATGCTAAACTTTGTTTACACGCTGTTTATGGCTCCAAAGAACCTCAAGCAACTTACTAAAAAGAGACTTTACCGCATTCCTTTATTCAGAATTAACCCCTAGTTAATAACAACATTTAGACACAATGGTCTTGGCAAAATCTTAGCTGTGTTTATGTAAATACTGGTTCTCTGTGGAGCATGCACAAATCTAAGGCAGGACTGGGAGCTGCCTGTTCTGAACCGCTCTGCAGAACCCCTGAGCTCTGGGTACCCACTGCTTCTGAAACCAGAGGTCAGTGGAGACAGGAATGAGTATTGCTCACAGGTAAAAGGGACAAAACCAGGCAGCTGTGGAGTAGCAGAATAAGAGATCGATCTTGGACATCTTGTAAATGGAATAAAGCTCTTTGTCCCTTCCAGAAAATACAGAAAGCCCTGGAAATGGACCTGCAGGCTTAGGATTTTTCAAATGCTGGTACGGCTTGTTGAACCCTTGGTCAGCACTGGAGGAGGCTATAGAAGGTGTCAGTATTTCTGAAGGAGCTGGTTTTTGGCATTGCTCCTGGAATGCTCCCAACACTTCTTTTTTCGTTCTGGTTCTTACTGTACCTTACGGGTACCTCAGTGTTATTGGAAAAATAGCTTGAATTTCACCTGTTCTGGATTTTCATTATGAAGTTTAGCATTTTGCTTTAGATATAGAAGTGGAAAATTAAAGGGAAAAGAAAATGTGGCATATACCCTGTACCACTACAGAGATTCATTTAAATAAAATTAGGTTATTTATCTGCAGTGCTCTGCAGCAGTTTTTCTTGAAAACTGACACTTAGCTTTTCACTGGGTTTCTCCTTTAACAAAGTTTGGAACCCATGTATATTTATGATGCTGATACTGAATTACAAGGTCTCATAGACATTTAAATGTGCTCGTTTGCATAATTCTGCAGAGTGATAAAGTTACAGGTTTTGTGAAACAGCTGGCATCTCTGCTCAAAGCAGAACTAGGCCAATGCAGCATCTGTCAGACTGCATCTAATACATGGCCTGATAGTGTGTATCAGTTTCTCAAGAGCAAATGTGTGAGGAATGGTAGTTTGCAAATTCACACATCTGGTAAGAGCCTATCGTTATGAAGATAGCTAGATGTGCAAATTAGTTTTCAGTTACCTTTCTTGCTTCAGTAGTAATTTGAATGCTAGATATTAACATTGAACAGTCTTACACACAAAAAAAATGAGGGGGAATATCTGTTTCTGTGCTGAAATCTGTCTTTTGTAGACTAATAGGAGCTATCACTTGGCTATTAAGTGAACTTCTGCCCATAGTCAAGAAATTAAAGGTGCAGGAGTCCGAAACATGTGCTGGTGCAGCCCAAGCAATGACCATGAAGGCCCCGTCTCCTGGCTGTTGATGGTTACATTAAACTGTTGGTCCAGACACTTCTCTTACATATTTAAACTAATAACCATGGTGGTCCACTGGAGTGGAGTGAACTCTTCTTATTTACAGTGCATTTCTTTGCTTCCATCTTTTTGGGGTTTCAGATCCATTGGCAGAATGCAGTGAGCAAGTTAGAGGAGATAATGTATATTAACTAGTAGGGATTTTTTGTTGGATGAGTTGTGAATTATCATGGAACTAGGAAAGTCTACAGAGCCAGGATACAAACTTGATACAAATTAGAGTAAATAATTTGAAGCACAGAACCTGGAAGGAAGAAGGTAGAACAACTGTATGAGATTTTAAGCTGGCTGGGTTTTTAAAGAAAATATTCCAAGC
>WEKX01005968.1:44680-106663 GCA_013390025.1 Pitta sordida | reverse complement strand
ATTCTTGCAATACTGACTTGGAAGATGTTGTAGTAAAAGCAAGAGAAATAAAACTAGCATATTAATTAAATGACAATAAGCCAGTTATTCTATACAACCAAAGTGTTACATGCTCGTTTTTTATCGTAGTCTCTTCTCAATGCTGTCCTGGCCTGAATAATCAAAAGTGCTTTAGAAAAATCAGTGAAATTATGAATATTAGCTTTATGTGCATGTGGAAGATAATTTGGTTATGAGAATGTATCTGTTACGGACACTCAATGGGACCTGCTTGCCCTGGTATCGTGTAATTATTGGTTAAAGTGAAAATAAAGCCTAGACAAAGGATGAATGACATGGCGTTGTCTCCTGGCAGAGATGAATGTACAGCTGAGAAACCACATTAGATCTGCTTGAGTCTTCTACAGTGTATGAGATTTGTTGGGCCTGATGCTTCTCCCAAGATTTTGCGTCCTGCTGGTTTTTGATTAATAGCAGCTTTCTGGGAGTTGATGTGGACTTGTAGATTTGGTCTGTTGGAAACACGTGGAACTAATTCCTGAGGTGGAATGCTCAAATTCTTGCTCGTATTTCTGTAATAATTAATCAAGGAAACGTTTGTATCTGTGTATGCTGAAATAAATATTAAGGTTGGATTCTGTTAAAGAGTTAAGAGTTTAATCAACATATCAAGTAATCTGTCTCCCACAGCGTCTGAAGTAAAATCTGATTTTTGCATGAATATTAAAACATAAAAGCTAATAGAAAGGCCTTGTGTTGAGCCACATGCATGCTACCACCCAGGTGTCAGCTCCGCTGGAGGTGAGGGAGCACCACTCCCTGAGCCTTGCCCTGCTGCTCTGAGCCAGCACTGCTGTGGTAAAATCGAGTCCTGATGGAGTCCTGGAGCTTTTATTCTCTTTACTCAGCACTCTGTGAAATTAAAATAAACATAGAAAGCAATTTTTATGTCAGAACCTCCCCCACTGTGGGGGACCCCCTGAACAAGCTCCTCCAGCCACTGTTTCCAGTGAGGGGAGTTGGCAGCTCCTGTGTGCACTGGGGATATTGGTGTGTGGGGAGCACTCCTGAGTGAGCAAAATAAAAGCTTTTTAGCTCTTCACTGCACATCCCGCCTCCCAGTCTCACAGCTATCCGGCATCACCGGACACAAGGTTCCTGGAGCTCTCCTTGTTCTGGTGTTCCCTCAGTTTGGGTGTCCCCCGAGCTTTACATCTGATCACAGCCCAGAGAGATTGTGCAACTCTGTAATCCAACGTGAAAGTCTTGAAGCCACCTAATTGGGAAAATCCTGTGCAAACCTAACCTGGATTCCTATCTTGGAATTCTGCAGCCAGGTCTTTGGCAAACAAGCCCTTTGTCACAGCCGCCACCCTGGTACACAGAACTGTGATTGTCTTGTGTTGCCCCACTCATCCCGATAGAAACTGCATAGAGGAGAGCAGGAGCCGCTGGGGAGATCAAAGCAAAGAACTCAAAAATGGGGGAACTTGAAACCAAGGACGGCTCTAGTGCCCGTGGTAAGAAAGGAGCAGTTGATGACTGCGTGTCTTTCTTTTGGTACTAGAGCAGTTAAATGTTACAACTCTGAGCAGAGCATTGCACTAATAAAGTTTTGTGGTGTCAGCACAAAGGTGCTTTGGTACATGCTGTTGAAAAACTAATCTTGGCCCCAGTTATCTGCTGTATTGCAGCTTTTGCAGTTTCATCATGCCTGTTGCAATGAAGAGTTTTTCTGTAGCCTGAACTGCCACAGGCATGTGACTACATGACAATCCATTTAAAAAGACAAAAAAATTATAGTCCTCCTGATTTGTAAATAAGTTCAGAAAATGGCTGTCTTTATACCTAAAAGAAAAAAAATACAAACCAAACCAAAAGAGACTCAGCAGTAGTTTTTCAAAATTATTTTAAATTCAGCTATAATTCAGGAGGATGATTTAGCTACTGTGCTCATTTTAGAAACCAATCTTTCATTTCTTACAGAATTGCTATGTACTTTTACTCAACTAGATGAAGCTGTTAGCATAAAAACATTTCATTTGATATTCTTACTTAAAAATAGTATTCAAACAAGGTGTATAATCTGCCCCACCTGTTGTATTCTTACAGTCCATTCTTAGTTTGGTGAACACAACTGTACCCAACTAAACTGCAGTTGTTCAGTGNATAATCTGCCCCACCTGTTGTATTCTTAGTTTGGTGAACACAACTGCACCCAACTAAACTGCAGTTGTTCAGGAGGTTATTGAGAAGTGTGACTAAAAATGAGCTGTAAATATTTTCTTTTAGAGTATAGTGTCTTTCTGCTTATAATTAAACATTGAATTGATTATGTAAACACTTGTTTTGGGGAAAGAGACATTTTCAGTCATGTGAAAGTGCTGGTGACGTGATTGGAAATGGATTCAGTAGATGCAGATGGAGTGTATTGTAACTATACTCTTCAGCTACAATGGAGTGCTACCTAAATGGTGTTTTAACAGGAGCTGTTTTATTCTCTGGAAATTCTACACATCCTACAATGATTTTTTGTACTTGCCAAAATATACTGATTTATCCTTTCATCCTTCAGTGTTGTCTTTTTGACTTATCGGTTCAAATACTAAGTAATTTGAAAGTATTGCCATGCTTCTAATGTTTTGTTCTGCATAGATAAAAAGAAGCAAAACCTGCCTCTAAAAAGTAAGGCTAAAATAATTATTTTTCTTTTTTTGGTATTGTACATATCAACCTGCTATGTTTTCTTGGAACAAAGTGGTGTGGTACAGAGAGGTCATAGGTGGGGAATCTGGGTTAACCAGCCATGAATCTGCTTTTGCCACCTAAATTGAAGTGCAGAACCTACCTGCCTGTGGTCTGTGATGGGAACAGCCATCCCTGAATTGTCCTTGGAGGCTCCAAGAACACTCAGGCTGCACAAGGAAGGCATTTTGCAATAGAAGCCTCTGTCACGGGGTTGTCAGCCAGGGGGACAGGACTTTGCCGTTAATTCTCAGGTTAATATCAGTGATCAGGAAACACATATCTTTGTTTTACTGTGAAACAAAAGGGTCAGTAGAAGGGGGGAAAGGAACTGCTGCAGCCCTACAAAGAGTGCAGTGACTGAGCAGTAAGGAATTCACTCGGGTCATTGTGGCCTGTGAACATGGTTTGGTGCTAGAGCCTGAGATTCCAAAAGCTGGGAGATGAGGAAGGGAAGTGGAACAGGACATGGCTGGGATGGCATTTTTGTAATATGCCACTGGTTTTACTTTTGCCAAACTTTCCTCTGGCCCCAATGTAAGGGTGTCCCACAGCACTAAAATGCTGCCTTCTGGCAGCGCGTGAGTGAGAGGCTGGTCCCATGCACGGAGCTCCTGAGTCATGCTGCTCTGATTCCTCCCTCTGCAAAGCAGATGGTAAGCTCCTAGCTGACTTCAGTTTCTTACTCAGTTTCAGGATGATCAAGGAAAAATATTTTCAGTCCGATGCTATAGGACAGGCAGTGGAATTTTGTCTGAATTTGGCAATTTTTCCACTAAAAAACCTAACCCAACATTTTCCCACTAAAGACCTTATTAATACTACATGTAAGGTGAATGATTGCTTAAACCCCTTTGAAACATGTTTTTAATGGGGAAAAAAGTGACATACAAAATCTTTATTACACATTAAGGACTGATACAGCCAAGGTGAAATTGCTTGTTGTAATTTTTCTCTTGCATTTCCATAAATTGCATGATTAGTATATACAGATGCAAACTGTGTATACAATTTACAGATCAAGAGTTAGCCTGCAGGAATGCTGCTCAGTGCAAGGATTAGCATGGGAAGTGTGTGTGTATATATACACAGTGTTGCTATTAAAATGCCTTTCCATAACCCACCAGTCGCAGGAAATCTTGCTGCTCATGCCATGAGGAACAAGTCAAGTTTAAAACAGCTCTGGAGACTACTCAGTAATTCAAGTAAGACAGTTAATGTCTAAGAGAAAATCAACCATATTAAGTCGTTAACAGTTTTTCATTTCCTTAGGAAAATTACTTCTTGGAACATCAGGACACTGTCACACAAAAAGCTGTGGGATAAGCAAATCAGAATTTACAGTTCATTAACTACTTCCTGGTATCTGCCCACAGTCTCTGTAAAATCTTACTCATATTAGCATGATCTGCTCTTGAGCTCATTCCTCTCCTTATTTTGCTCTGTCGAGTAGCTCTGCCTTTTTAAAAAAAACTTCCAAAACTTCTAGTGGAAGTTAATACTGATGCACTACATGAGCCTCAGTCAAACCCTGAAGTAACTCTTATTTTGGGAATGTCCTGTTAATTATCTGACAAGAATGCTGATGTTGTTCCTGGCTCCTGAAAATGGGCATAACGTCTCTACCTTGTGGATGTCTCCCATTCCCATAACTCGGATTGTGTTACAAGGTTTGCTCTTGATGTGAGCAGGCTTCAGTTTCTGTCTGTGTCCTCACTGCAGCCACAGCTGTGGCTGTTCCCTGGCTCCAGAGCAGGTGCTGATGTTGGGGAGCTGCCCTGGGGCCAGGCCCTGCTGGGGCAGGAGCACCTGGGATCTTCCACAGCCTGCGACCAGCTCTGGAATCTCTTCTTCAAGTCTCATGGGCTCAATCCCTCCCTATCCAAGAGCAAACAGTGAGAACTGATGGCTTTTGCCCTCAGAAGTCTTTTTCTTGGCGTTTTATTTCCGTAGCTCTATTTTTTGTGATGTTAACCTTCTAGTAGTTTCCATTCCTTAATACATTTTTGGTATTTTTAGTTCTCTGTGTAAGATGTCTGTCCTACTGCTAGATGCTCAATATTTTTGCTTTGCTATTTCCTCAAATCTTTAAGTAGAGTTTAATGTTTCCCTCATGTTAAATTTAAATAAATGGCCTTTTATCTATGTCCATCTTGCTACTTCTGCTGTCATCCTTCAGTTTCCTTTCTGAAATATGATCACATAATTGCAGCCAATATAATTTTTTTTACTGAACATAAGATATACAGGAGCTGTTTTGGAGCACTTTTTTCCACTATGGCTCCTCCATTTTGATTAACGCGGTCAAAGACCAAAGTAAGTATTTTTGCAGTAGTCTCTACTGAGAACAGTAGACCCTTTCACTTTACAGTCGACCCTCCAATACCGTGGTACCGCGGGTCTTGCCCCCTACATGCGTAGCCCTCCGTTCGCATGGAATGGCAGTTCATTAATATGCAAATTTGCCCTGCACACCACCCCCTGGCGCTCTGGCGATGTGTTGGCACTGCCCTGCTGTGTGTCAGTGTTTGTCTCAGACACCACGTCTGAGAGTGTGTAAGTCTTTCACAACTACGCAAAGCCCCCTCGCCCAGAGCCAAGGGTGGCTCATGCAGAGCTGAGCGGCCGTGGGAGCGGCACACGCTTGAGCGGAGCCGGGGGCAGCTCGTGCTCGAGTGGAGCAGCTCCGCTGGAGCTTGGGGTGGGCACGGCATGGGCAGAGCAGTGCACCCATGGTCCGTGTGGCACGATGTGGGGGTTGATTTGAATATTCATGACTGCCTCATTTGAATAGTCACACGTCAGGTCACACAGGCGCAGTTGCGAAATGGGCCTCCTTAATTGCTGAAAAATCACACCACGAAATTGTGAAGCCGCTATCTGGGGAACAGAAAGTGGAAGAGGGCTGACTGTATATAAATATGGGAAGGATTTCTCTAAGTGAATCATAAAAGTTTGCTAACTTTGGTGGACAATGTCATTGCAAAAAATTGTGGTTTTATTTTCTGGAAATACAAACTATGTCTGTATGGGACTGGTGAAGGGCCTACTGGTAGAAGCAGTGGTGTCAGGGGTAAAGTAAATGATGTGTAGCGTTTGAGTTTTGGGACATCTTTGGTTCAGATAGTGCGTGTGTCTCAGTATTCATAACACTGATCTGAGTAGATATTTACATGCCTCAAAACTGCAAGGGTTCTGTGCAATAGAACTGCCTTAGCTAAAATGGGAAAGAAAAGGTCGTGCTTGTGATCATTTGACACTGGTGGAGGCTGAGAATCCCTTCTGCACTGTGGTGGGAGATTGATGTTTGCTGTTGAAAAAAGCTGTCAGAGATTCAGAGTGGCAATTGTTCCCTTTGTGGCAATGAAGAATGATTTTTGATGGCGTGTAGGTTGCTGTAGTTTAGCTGGAGTTCTGATGGAGGAAGAGAGACCAGGTTCTTTCTCAAGGGCAGAATATGCAGTCTCTTCTAATCCCTCGGTTTTAGTGCTTTATTTTGGGAGGTACTATTTTTAAATAGCTTGAAATACAAAAATATTTGCACTTTTTTTCCCCAGTTAAAAGAAAACCCTGTTGTGACACAGCATGATTCAATCTTTTTATAGCTACATCAAATACATGTTGCTTAGGATAATGTAAAAATACACAAACAATTATAAAGGCAAAAATAAGAAGCAGTTCCTACTGTAACACAAATTGGAAGGCAGCAAAAAGAAATTCTGTAAATAAACGTCTTATCAATATTTATCATTCCAAACAGAGCAATTATCTTCTTTAACCAGATTGTACTGCCAGTACCAAAAGTAGTACAGAAAGTGTAGACAGTATTTAGTAAGTAGAATAGATTTTACATGCCCCCTCTTGGTATTAATGTAGCAATTGACTTAAATCTGTTCATGAGTGGGTGTTAAGGAAGATGTACAAAGTGAGAGTAGAATCAGTTTTTTAGGTTCTTTGGAGTCTTGATTGTTTTGATGCTGAAGATCCTGAAGTGTCTGAGGTGGAGGGGACGGTCCTGGCTGGTGTGAGCCGGGTGGGAGCTGTGCGTGTGCTCCTGGAAACAGAAGGCTCCGAGCTCACGGGGTCGTCTTGTGACTCATAAATATTATTCTTGTCAGTGCAAAGCACATCTGATTTTGAGCCCAAAACAGCAACCAAATGAATAATAACAGCTGACAGCAGTGTGGTACACGCCTTTAATTCCAGCTTTGCCAGTCCAGCCCCCACTCCCTATGCAACATCAGATGTTGGCTTGGAAGCTCAGGAAGAGCCTGAGGGAGGCCTGGCAGCCAGGTTGTTCAACACTGATGTTTTCCACTTCCGTGCCTTTTAGCAGCCTGTTAAGATGTGGTTTTGTTTTGGGGTTGGTTTTGTGTTGTTTTTTTTTTTTAATTTTTCCTAATTTGCCAAGCTCATCTTTTTCCAGCTGCTTAGGCATTGTGTTAGTGCTGACACAAAGACTTTTATTTGCTTATTTATTGTACAGTTAGATCACATCTTTCACTGAACAAACCTAGGAGGAGCCAAGTTGGTGTTTGCTGACATCTGGGCTGCCCAGCTTGGCCCAGGGCTGGACCTTGAGCTCTGTTCCTTATTCTCCCGGGTCTGACAGAGCCCTGGGGGAGCTCTCGTGGGGACACAAGGTCCTTGCTGGGGCTTGTGCCAACGTTGGCTGTGGGGCATCTCTGCCAGCCCTTGTTCTGCTGGTTCTGAAGTGCCTGTTGGGAACTGAGATTTTGGAAAGAAGGACTCGAGAGACTTGGCCTGCCTTTGGAGGATCCCTCTGGAGACCAGTGGAGTGTTGTGTGATGGGCTGCAGAGAGCAATTCGCTGCTTGCTCACTGCAAAGCAGGTTCAAGTTAAGGTGCACACCAGGTAATTAACTCAGGTGTAAATTGTCTCCAGATTAGAGCACTGCATTTTTATCTGAATAGCAAAAAGCTCTCCTTAAAATCAAGCTGAAATTCTCAAGAAATAGACAATAAGAGCAAACCATTAATGTTGGCAGTGTTGACAATTGAAAAGCATTGTAGTTTTTAAGTATATGTCCTTGACCTTTAGGAAACAGGCAATGTGGAGAAAGATGAAGGGTTACTTTTACAACTGCTCTGATGTGGAGTTCCTTCAGATGATTGATGTCAGGAAGATTTTATTACCAAACTATATGAAAACCATGGGACATGGTTATAGTAACAATTGGAAGTGACTGAAGTTGATGAACTCATGTGGAAGGACAAAAACGTGAGAGGGGATGATGTCCTGTAGCAGCAGCACTGCCTGTTTGTTACCCAGGCCGAGGAGGTGATGGTTATTGCTCCTGGCCATCCTGCTCGTGTTGGCTTCCTGGAGAAGGGAGAGATAGCAAATCTCAACCATGGCTGGTTAGGCACTACTAAAGCTTGATCATATTTCCACATCCTAGGGAGAAGTCTGGCAATAGTCTGGTGATGGTTTGCTGATTCTCTACATAGTTTTCTGGGTAAAAGGCTAATCCCAAACTACAGATTGTCATTTTAATTGTGCAACAGTATTCATGTGAACTGCTTAGTGCCACCACTCTTGGATGTCTTCCCTGCTGTTGCTTTCTTGGATATTTAGGCTGCTGCCTTTTTATTAGCTCTGTCTGTGTGGTTTGCTGTGGGCCTGTGATCCTGCAGCACTCGGATTTCATTGCTGCCCACTGGAGCAGGGCAGAGCTGCTGTCAGGGGAGCTGGGCTGCCCTGGCACTGCCCCTCTCTGGCTCACGCTGCTTTTGGGAAAGAGCCCTTTGGCCCAGTCGTGAGTGTGGATTAATCACAGTCAACAACAGTCCCTGACTTGTATGAAGCTGCTGTTCTGCAGACAGTGGGCACATTTTCCATATATCCCATGGCTTTGCAACCTTTGTCCTGTGCTCATTGAGCTCACTGGGTCTGATGCCACAGCCACAGCTTCCAGTGGGAAGCTTGATTGTTTTCCCAGTCTCATTTTTTACACAGTTTCTGTAGTAGATAATAGATAACAGAGGAAGCTGTTACTCTGATACTAAACCACATTCTCTGTATAGCTTTGTGAGCAATGTAATTATCCATATTTATTTTGATACTGTACCCCTTTGTCCATCCAGTTCCTTTTTCTAAGTGTAATATCACAAATAGCTGATGAGTACACTGTAGGAAATTATGCTTCTCTGTTGGACTTCTGTTTTCTCCAATGGCCTGACCTTCAACTAATATTTTCAGTCACATGTTTTATAACAATTTCCAAAAAATGAATTGACTCCTTCATTTTCTCAGTACTTCCATATCACTGCTTCCATTGTACAGATATAACATTGGCAAGGTTCACACAAACTAAGCTAGTTTAAGATTGTTATTTTGTTGAAGTTCATGTAAGGTTGTGGATGTTCAAGAAAATTGCTGAGGTTGTGTGTTTTCTGACATTTATTTGCTGTATTACACTTAAAAGCATTCTTTTGATTCAGATTTGCTACTCTTGTTCATTGATAGCAGCAGTGATGGAGCAGCAGGGTGGCAATGGCTGGAGACTTAATACAGAACACACATAGATCCTACAGGTTCTGTGCTGTCTGCAGGAGGAAAAGAAGTGTATGTTTAGTGCAAGTTAATTTAACTTGAGATAAAAATCCAGGTCGTCCTTGTTTATTATGTCAGATAAGTTGAGATGAAGACCACCTGTAGGCCTGACTTATTTAACATGTAAAAGTATGCATTATATTTTATTCTGCAAAATACTTTGTAATAATTAACTGCTTATGTTCAGGTAAATAGGACCTGATCCAATATAATGAACACCAGAGCAGTGTAGCTAAATCACATTGTTTGAATCTAGTATTAAAGAGTGAGTGGAATTCACAGGATTGGCAGCGGGTTGGCCACATCTTCCTTGCCAGAATATTCAAGTAGCTTCTCAGTGTAAGATGTGCTACTTCCAGCATCACTAATTTCAGTATTGTGTAAACAAAAATTGAAGTCGTAAAAGGCAAGAGATCAGAACCCCATTGGCATTGTCTGCCAGGCTACAAAAAGTAAGTTTGGGTTTGGAGAGCAGATTTACAGCTGAATTAATTGCTTTCATGTTGACTGGATTTAAATTCATTTTCAAATCAGCTGGAAAAACCCCAGATTTTGATTTCAAGTGGTACAGCATGAAATGTCACAAGTTTTCAGCAGCATCCTGAAATAGTAGTCCCTACGTGTGGGGAGAGAATATCTATTTAGATGTCAGTTAAGCTCGGTGACTAAGAGATCAGAAGGGACTGGTAAGGCACGCAGCCGACAGGCTGTGGTACATAATTTGCAGAACATCCCTGAATACTTAGTGCTGCAGGCTCACAGCTTCCTTCTGAGTAACAGCATATGTGCAGGTTCCACTTAAAAGACTGTAAAGGATGAAGAATTGATGGTGGTAGTGGTGGTAATTATCCTCCCTGCTAATACTGCACTGTAGGAGTGTAATTTTTTTGCGTCTTTAGCTTCCAATAACTGCATCTCAGTTGGAATAATTGTGGTTTTTTCTGCTAGATTAAAAAGTGTCTGCAATGTATATCCATTCTGTATGCAGGCATTCACAAAACCCCATGGAATTACCTTCTAGTTTTGGAGGGCAGTGCAATTCTTCAACAGTTCAGAGGCAAATCACTTGACATAAATTATGTATGTTTCTATGGAATGCCTGGGTCTAGGAATAGGATTCAGTAAAGGAAAAAGACTTTGGAAGTTGGAATTTGAATAATGATTTTCAGTTACTTAATGCTGATCTTCTGATAGTAGTAACTAGTTTGTGATGCTTGTTTTGCTTTCCTGCAGGGCAGCAAAGGACACTACAGGTACCACTGGCAGAGCCACAATGTCAAGCACAGTGGAGTGGATGATATGGTCCTGCTCTCCAAAATCACTGAAGATTCCATAGTGGAGAACCTAAAGAAACGATACATGGATGATTATATTTTTGTATCCTTCACTGGTTTTGGTGGGGCCCCGTGGATTTGCTGAGCCAATGTGACACTAATTATATGCATGTATTCTGTTTAAGCAGATTACTCAAAGATGCTGAGTATTTTATGTGACAGTTCACCTGAGATAACACAAAATGCTTTGTAAACTGAGCTAGTTATGAGGTTGAAAGTAAGATCACAAAAATTCATGTAAGGTATTCTTCTGATATTTGGCATTTGTTCTTGTCAATGTTAAAAGTAGGCCTGTTCACCATATGTTTATATATATATCTATTATACATTTATATGTCCACAGGACCCCTGAAGAAAGAATTAATAGGTTTAAGGTGTATATAGATTTCTTCATATCATGTCTTCTCTACCTCCAAAATTCTAATTCTTTAAAAATAACATTTCTTCTGTGACATAAACTCATTTGCAACTTATTCTGGAATTGTTAATGCTGTGAATCTGTTCATAGTGTGAATACTGTTAATATTGCTGATGGAAACAGGTGAACATGTCACGTAAGTAAATCTTCAGTGTTATCACGTAATAGTTTTTGTATGATTTACATACATGAACTTACAGCCTAACAAGAAAAACAGACTTCAGCACCCAAAGTTTGCTTTTCTAGGAAAAAAAAATCTTATTAAACAAATTCCTTGAGATAAGAATAGTCACTGTTTCATGTCTGGCTTTCACTGCGTAACATGAGCTGCAGTGATGCAGTTGGCCAATACTAGTCAAGGATTATGTACTCCAAAGTTACACTCCTCCTTCTGCTGCTGTAGCCAGCTTTTCATACTTACTACTTAGTTGTATCTAGAGAACAGTTTCCTTGGGGAGTTTAACACATTTTAGCAGAAAGGGACGGAACTTTAACATCTCCTGGATCTTCCCATGCAGTCAGATGGTCAAGAGTTACATGGCAGCTCAGTTTAGCAGGGACTGATAGAGGAAAATTATTGTTGCAGTTGTGTCAACATTTCCATCCTAAACTGCAGAGGTTCCTGATATGTGTGTGGACATGGGTTTGGATCCTCTGATCAATGAAGAACCACACTATTATTGAATTTGCCTTATAGAAATGTGATGAATTTGCACAGTGTTTGCCAAACCATAGTATTGGGACAAGCTTTAGAATTCTTCCTGTTCGTAACACAAGTGCTCTTGTCCTTGTGGAATGCTGTATCTTCTATACAGTACAGTCACAAAGGCTTCAGTGCTGAAGAAACAATTTTATGCTTTTTTTATTATGAAAACAGTGAAATTAACAGGAGCTGATCTTTAGCAGGAATAAATATGTTTTCCAAGGGGACTTGTGGTCACATTGAGGGTCAGTCTTGTCCCTCATGTAGAGAAAAAGACTCTTTTTGCAGTTCTGTAAAGGCTTTTCATTCTAAAATGAGTATCAGCTCTTGAATATTTCAATTGTTTGTATGTCCACCCATGAATGAACATTTTTCAGTGCTACACTGCACAGAGATGACTGAATCATCCCCCAAAATGCTGCTATTGTTTACCAACAGAAGAGGGTCACTTTGGGTGTTTTACTGACGCAATGAGTAATTGATTTAGTATCTTGAAGACCTGAATGTTGTTCCTCTATTTGAATTAAATTAAAAATATGTGAAGCTTTCTTATTAATATTAAAGCATTGCAAATTAATATTACAGAAATTATGTTAATTGAATTCTGCTTCTTCTCTAGCACGTTACCTTTTGTGCTGTGGCACCACAGTGGGGCAATTCAGCAGGATGATTTTATTGATTTGCCTACTTTTGGACAGAAAGCTTAGATAGCAGGTTTGCCTGGGAGCAGTTCCAGACTGTTGAATGAAACATGCAGTACAACATTTGGGATTCAGTGGTGTGGGTACACTGCTGACTCCCAGCAGTGAACTGAATCAATGGAAACGAGGCTTTCACGATTTGACCTGCCTGGGAAGTACCATCAGTTGCTTCCTATCTGTGCCCTGCAGCTGCAGTTCCAAAGTGTTTTGTAAGCACAGAGACCTGTGCAGCTGAATGCAGACCTGTGGAACACTAGATTGAAAATATTACCAAAAGCTTATAATGGCTTGAAACTGAGTGTCTTCCAATGGGGCAGCCTTTAGGAGAGGACTTGTAGGGACTGTTAAGAGTTGCACTCATAGAACACCACACACTGAATTGCCTAATTCCCTCAGCTCCCCCACCAGTACATGCAGCTGAGTAATTGTCTCATTTAGCTCAGCAGTGGCTGTTTCCATCCCACTGTGCTTGCTCAGCACTGTCTGTGAGATCAGAATGTGTCACTACACTAAAGTCTGCAAAGGTCAAACCAATATTTTTTAAGACTGACAATACAACCTCCTGAGCTGCAAAGGACTAGGACAGTTTAAATATGCCATTTCCTTTCTGTGTTTTTATTCAAGATGTGTTGTGTTTGGGTCTTTAATACATGGTTCTGTACTCAGCTTGTCCTAAAATAAATATTTTGATAATATGAAAATAATGTGATTGAATTTTATGTTTATATTCTTGTAAGCCTGCTAATTTAATTTTTATTAACAGTTGTCATAATCTGTGGGTTTTTTTACTGTTATTTGAAGCTGTGATGTATTATGTAGTGAGTGGAGAAGTTACTTGTCACTAGTAGTAAGATAATACTTATTGAAACTAGTTACCTTAACTTCCTTTGAATGCAGACATACATTGGCTCTGTATTAATCTCTGTGAATCCTTTCAAGCAAATGCCGTATTTTGGGGAAAAGGAAATTGAAATGTACCAAGGAGCAGTAAGTAAAGCAGTATAAAATGTAGTGCAGTGTTCAGGGGCATGGAAATACTGTTCTGCACAGTCTAACACTTGAAGCATTTGTTTGTGGGTTTTGGTAGCATTGCACTAGCCTGGGAGAACTTGGCAGGTATCCATTGCCATAGACTGAGTTCTCAAATTGAATATCAGATTAGTATTTCAAGAAAATACTTGTATTTATTAGCTCTGATCCGTATCAGGTGTCTCTCCTTGACATGTTCCTGCTCCTGCAGAGGCAGTTTTTGAGCTCTCATGAGCTGAAGTGTGGTGCAGGATACAAAATGGCCGTTAGCGGATTTTGAGACTATGACTTGAGAACTCTCCAACCAAACAAGACCATTAAAAACCTTGAGACACTAAAATTAGGTTCCACTTTAGAAAATACAGCTTGAAGAGTGAGTCAGCACAAGAACATTAGGGACTTAAAATTCCATTTCCCACTCTGCTTGAGTTGGGCATGTCCATGGATGGAGGAAATGGTTTGGTTTGAACGGGATGAAACTGGCTCTGAGCACTGGTCTGGGCAGAGTGTTGTTACCGTGTGACCACTGGTGGAATAGACTTATCTGAGTTTCTCTTGGACAAGTAATGTATTTCCAGCATAGGCCATTTTTAGAGCAGAGTGTTTACAACAGTTTAGGAGGAAATTATGGATGAGAGAAAGATCACTGACAAAGCCCAGAGACTTGGTTTGTTTTTATTAATTGAACAAAAAAATTCCTGGAGAAAATTCAGTACAAAGTGGGTTTCAGGATTGTTTTTCCAGGAAAAAAATTCTTCCAATTTAAATAGAAATTTATTTTGCTCTTTCCGCATTGTTTAATGCTGTGTTGAAAAATTATTCTCTATTTTCCCTCCTAGGCACAGTATGAAAACCCACCACACATTTATGCTCTTGCAGACAGCATGTACAGAAACATGATTATTGACAGAGAAAATCAGTGTGTCATTATTAGGTAAGAAATCATCTTCTTCTGGTGTTTGAACTTCAGGAAGCAGAAAAGTTTATTATATCATTATAAGTCTTCTGTGTCCGTGTTCACATTTGGGTATTCTCTAGGATAGCTGAATACTTTCTGACCCTCCTTCTTGTTTTCCAGTAAAATCACGATGATGGCTTAACCACAAGAAATCTCTTATATAGCCAACTTCATGTCCAATGCCAAAACTGCAGCAACTTGAATGACTACATGAGAGAGATGGATTAACAACTGCAGCAGCCACAGATTCTGTTAAATCCAGCAAGCCCACGTGGACTGCATTTACCATGGTCTTTTGTTCCTTTCAGAATTTTCCTTGCATTCAGGCAGAGAAAAAAGAAGAGATATGCTGGAAAATTCATTTTGTCTTCACTGTTAATCTGTTTTAATTATTAGGCTGAGGAAACTCACTGTAGAATTATTACTCAAGTCTTTTTAATGACAGGCATTATTGAAGTGACAATCAAAGTGAATTTTGGGACCAGAGTTATGCTTTGTTCTCATCTGTGGGTTTTATAGATGGTGTATTGTAAGGGATGTGTGGAGAGCAAGAACTGCAGGATATTTAAGCTGATACCTGGTGCCTCTTCTGACTTCGTGCACAGGAGGCTCAGGGGTTCACTGGGCTGCACGTGGAGCTGCACTTCACCTGTCTCCAAAGTGTGTGATGTGTCACAGGGGCTGTGCAGTGACTTTGCATGTGGGAAGGTCAACCAGGTGTGAAGAGTTTCCTACCTCTGACTGTATTCCTGTGTGTCCTCCTTACTCCTGAGCCCCTGGCTACAGCATGGGTGAACCCAAAAGCTCTCATTCTTGTCACTAACCCATCTTGTTCCCTGAACTCAGGCTTCCTTTTTAGGGCCCCGATGCCTGTTGTTGTGCTGAGGGTCACTAGTCACATGTAGTCAAATTGGGTTGTGTTATGAAAATTACTTGTCCGTATTTCTAATTCGAGCTGAGATCCCTGAGCTGTTTTGCCTGGCTATTCCAGGGCTCCAGTGAGGTTGTTCCTGGCTGATCCTAGTTCAGTGCAGGTACAGGCTGTGCTGAGGAGGGAGTAGTGCCCACAGGTCTTCCCTGGTTTTGTTTGCTCTGGGTGGAGTTACAGAGGAAGTTCACTCATGAGGGTAACACACTGGACTTTGATTTCTCACTAAGTTTATGTTTTACTGAGGCATGATATTTAATTTGAACCTTTCTTGAACTAAGCTCATAGGTGTCTACTACAACGCTGGCATTTCTTCCCCAGGTGACATGGCAGCCCTTCCAGATTGTCCGCGGGGAGTTGTCCACGCAAGATTTTAATTATGAAGGATGGTCTCTTGTGGCTTTTAATTATTTCTGGACTCTCACTGTCCTTTAATTAAGAGGGTGGAGGTTATGATTAGTATTTTTCTATTATATAACAATAACTATACTTCTTTAGAATGCTCTTTGAGTTTTACCTTTCTATAAACTGAGGACTTTATTTTCCCTTTTTCTCTGACCTCTGCCAGATGTTGCCGTTGCTTTAAAAGCAGTTTTTCTTGTTTGTAATTTTAGTTTATATTTTATATTTTGTACGGCAACATTTAAGTACAAGAGAGAAATGTATCATGGCTGCATACCTGAAAAGGCAATACCTTTTAAATACTACAGATATGTGTTAATGAAAATATTATTTATCTCCTGGACGTGTTTTGAGCAAACAGCTCATGTCTATCCTGAATCTGTTAAGCTCAAAATTTAATATGAGATTTCTGGTCAGCTGCTGTATCTGAGCTTTCCAGAAGACTCAAATGTCTTAAACATCTCTACTCCTTATGACTGGAAATATGGTTGAATTTCAATGAAGAATTGGTAGAAACATAAGTCTAACAGAGTAATAAAAGTTAACTGAAAGCTCTGATTCAGAATATTTCACTGTAGTTGTGAGGTTTTGCTGAACACAGACAAAGTAAATTTTCAATGTAAAGAAACTAAAAAGCTTATCCAAACACATCAGAGTATTTTACATTTACAATGTTCTTTACTGGCAGATCCCAGAGGTCTTTATAAATGTTTGTTATTAAAATTTCTACATTGTCCTGGCGATGTAGATAAGCATCACTTGTATTGTTCTACAGCCAGGGATACTGCATTAAATGTCACCCAGAAAATTAACTTCAGAGAGAAGAAGAACACTGTGTATTGGATCTTGCTTCTCTAATCACTGATTATATTTCCTCTTGGAAGCAAGCAAGGAGCAAACAATTTTCCCTCTGTGTTTGTAGTCTTACTGATTTCAGCTAAGCATTAATTGACTGTGGGACAAAATGTCATTTTTCTGAAATGGTAAATACAGAGTACATACTGGAAGAAACAGTGTGTCTTTCAAACCAGTACCCTTTTTGTTAGTGATTGAGACTGTGATGTTTTTACTCTTAGCAAGAAAAGCCTCTGAGGAAATTGTCAATGCCGCAATCCACCACAAGCTGTTAAAAGAATTTTTTCAACCTTTAAAAACCTCTGTACTTCAACATAATTAAAACTGCCAAGCTAGAAAATGATTCTTATCATCTTAAAGTAGTTTTAACAGCAGCAGAGCAGTAAGAAATACATGAAAACCTTTTGCATTAGAACCATTTGGCAAGAATGACTTGATTTCCATGGTACAGCTGAATACCTGAGCTTTGCTGGGGGCAGGATACCATCCCATCAGATAAAGCTACTTTGCTTCCTAAATAATGCATCATCTTGGTTTTTTTTCTAGTTTAATTGGAGCAATTTGCTGGTCTTTGATCAATAAAAGCATGAAAGTGAAGAGTGTATGCATGCATGAATCTCAAACTAACTCTGGAAGGCTGGTTTTCAGCCAAATTAATGTAATAGAAAGGCCCACTTACATCGAAGGAGAGACAGTAAAATGGAATTACATTCCTCCAGGTCAGTTCTGTGGCAGATGCCTTGCAGTGAGAAATATAAACCACACTTAATTTGAACAAGGAGGAGGAGAAGAATTGATGCATTGAAGAAAATCTTTGAGAAATGTGTTATCTTTTACTGTGTGATAAATAAGACCTGATCAGATTTATTCATTGTCTGGCTGCAGATCCTCCTCTATTCAGTTGAAACTGCTCAGAGTATGATTCGGTTTCAATTGGTTTGCCTGATTTTACAAGAGAATGAGCAAATTTTGAAGAGATGTTGTTTTAATTATTGAACTGTCGCTGATTTGAATTTCTAAAAGCAGTTTGTCATTCAGCAAACCCTGTCCCTGGGCATGCAGCAGACACGAGTAATACAGACTTTTTTTCTTGGTTGCTGGGAAAAGATGACTCAGAAGACAAATAATAATCATGGCCTGCACTTCACAGATGGATGCTCAATAAGTACTTTTTCACCTTCTCGAGTTTTCTGTTTGATGTGTAAAACTGCTGTCAGGAGAAGACAAAAGCATAGAAACATTACTGAGGAAATAATAATAAAAAAAGCCTTTCAGTATTTCTGTACTGTTTGGAAGCTCTTGGTATGTGAAATGGTATTTGCAGCTTGGCAGTTTGGGGAGCTTTTCCATAATTAAACCTTTGGAAATGTCTCTATTAGTCATGTTGATAAGGAGCTCCGAGTTGTTCGCTCTCGGCGAGTCCTTTTCCTGTGCAGGACATGCTGATGTTTCTCTGGCAGACGTTGCTAAAATTTGTGCAGGAAAAGATGTGCATTTGATCCATATCCAGGAACAAGTAGGCGCAGGATAGAAGAGTCAACAACATTCACTGAAATAATCCAGGAACTTAAAGATAGCACAGATTTTCACACAAGGAAGAAGTATTTCAGCGATCTGTCTGAGCCTGAACCAGCATCCACGTGTTGGTCCTTGTTTTGTGTTGGTATAGGTATCCAGGCCACAGTAAATTCATTAAGGTCAAAGCTGACTTGCACCAATATTTATGTAAGTCTGGAGGAATTCTGCTGAAATGAAGTTCACTTTAAGGTTATGAATTAAAGTGTGAGGTTGGATTGTCTGTCTTGCCAGTCCTCTTTCCATCTAGAGAAACTTCCTGATTGTGAGAAAGCAAAACTACTGGTGATGTAAACATTATTCACCACTGAAGTGAAGTATTATAAAGGAAGGAAGGAATTATGAAACCTTCTATGGAATATTGAGACTTCTTGTACCCTGTGTCGAGAGGCATAGGAACAGGAAGGTCGTTCTTCCGTCATTCAGGATGTGATTAATAATGCCTCATTATTTCATTCAGGAACACCTAAAACAAAAGACTCCTAAAATGAAGTTGGTATCTGGCATGGCATTCATGGGTTTTCAAATTAGTTTTTGTGTTAAGATCTGGAATCCCACTAAATTTAGATGGGAATTGAGTTCTTACCACACACATTCTCATTTAAGAATCTCGGCTTAAGTAAATCTTCCTCAATTTACATAGTTTTCTGACTTTGGAGTCTTGCAGGGATTCTGAGGTCCATGCAAGATGATGTATTGAGAATGATGTATTCACAGACATATCCAAGTGCCACAGTCTGTATATTACTGTTTGCCCAGTGTAAATATGGTGTGTATTTTTAAGGTACCTTGGCTGGACAAGATGAACCTCAGATGGCTCCATTCTAGAGTTACTCAAAAACTAACATACATTTGTGTTTCTTTTTCTGTAGTGGGGAGAGTGGTGCTGGAAAGACTGTAGCTGCTAAATATATCATGAGTTACATCTCCAAAATTTCAGGAGGTGGCCCTAAAGTACAGGTGAGTTGATACAGAGAGATACTGAAGTGTAAGTGTAAGATTGGCTTCAGAGGGAGAATGACAAAGGGTGTCTTTGGCAGACACTGGCAGATAAGAGGCACCTCATCCTGGGAACTTGTGCATGAGCAGCTGGAAATACATCCCAGCCCCCAAAGCAGAGACACCTGAAGTGGCCAATGCCACTCCCTTGCTGGCTGCCTGGGATGGGAGCCAGAGTCAGCTCTGCTAAAAGTGTGGAGCTCTCATGCTCAATTATGTCTACATGCTTTGTTAAGTTAAGTGGTACTTTAATTATTGTTCTTAGCCAGATTAAGAACAACAACCAATCTCCTTTTAGTAGAGATGTGTGGGTTTTTTCCTTTTGTGTTGGCATTACTACGTATATTGAAAGCCAAACTGGCTTTTGGGGGTTTTATTGCTTCCTTTAAGTCTCTGGTTGGTATGCATACATCAAAGAGCCATAGAAAGAACATCATCTTGCTTTCTGAGTGTCTGAAAGCTAGATGAAAGAACAAATAGTTGCTTTTGTTAATAACTATACTGTTGATGTCTGCTCTGGACATTAGAAGGAACTTTTTCACAGAGAGGGTGATCTCACAGTGGAATGGGCTGCCCAAAGAGGTGGTGGAGTCACCGTCCCTAGAGGTCTTTAAGAAAAGGTTGGATGATGTACTTGGTGGCATGACCTAGATATTAGGGTAGTGTGTTATAGGTAGGATGGTGTGTTGGTAGCAGGATGGCAACAGGTGAGGTAACAGGTTTGGCTAGGTTAGGTAATAGGTGATAGGTTAGACTCGATGATCTCTAAGGTCTTTTCCAACCTTACTGATTCTGTGATTCTACTGATTCAAACCTATGAGCTAAAGCTGATTGAGTGAATTATCTGTAAAAATTCCCTTACTGACAATAATCTGTCGTTCCTTGACTAACAGGCAGTGGTAGGCAGGGGCTGCTTTTATCAGTCCACTCTTCTGGAGTGTTTACTGTGATTTTGGCTTTACTGCAGTCTCTGCTGAGTTTGTACAGCAGTGATACTGGAAACATTGCAGAGAAAAATTCAGTAACCAAGAGAATGATCCAGAGAAAGTATGCATTGTGTTGGGGTTTTTTAATAAATATAATAATACTTTATAAGTAAATATGAAAGATTCCATCTTTTTGTACAAAATAAAAAATATACTTTAGTAATGACAGAGTAAGATTTGATGAAGTTGGTAAGTGGCCTTTAGCATTTCTTTTGAAATGAAATAAATCAAATTCCCTCTTTTCACAAGCCAGCCTACACTGGGCTTTTTCCAAAGCTGGTATCTTCTCCATATTTCCAGCTCCTAGGATCAGATCAGAAGACAATAGGAACACATTGTATTGCTTTCTTAGATGGCAGCATCACTGATCTCAGAACAGGGTGCTGAAGCACTTGCGGATTCCTAAATTTCATGCTGCTCTGACTCACTGGTTGTGGTTCCAGACCCCTCAAAAGATGTAAATATTCATGTGTAAGAAGGAAATGGTGTAAAATCAAGGTGATGGAAAAACCAGATCAATTTATTGGCTGTGTTCCTCTGCAGGACAATGAACAGAAGAACCAGTTTTTAGCCTCAGGCATTTTGTTAAATTTCATAAGATTTTCCTTAAAAAATAGGAACTAGAAACTCTGGGGAAAAAAAGCAAGGGGGGAGGGTTAGATTCCATTCCTTATCTGATCCAGAAGATTTTTTACAGATACAGGATTTCTTGCTGCCTTGATGTATATAATTTAGATGTCATAGGGTTTGGGTAGAAAATCTGAAACAACTTTAAAAATACCTGTTTCTGAATTTGTATTTCTCTTGTTTCCTAAAATTGTAGCATGTTAAAGATATTATTCTTCAGTCCAACCCTTTACTGGAGGCCTTTGGAAATGCAAAAACTGTACGGAACAACAATTCCAGCAGATTCGTAAGTCCCTCTACCTCAGAGATTACTTTATTCTTCCAACTTCTGTGCTCTTACACTGGCAGTATTCAGGAGTATAAGATAAATTGCCTACAAGTGAGGTAAATTCAAGTAAAATATAAAGTGTGTTTTAAAACATAAAGTACATATCAAGGGGCTTCTGTTTTATTCTGTATAGGTAGCAAGTATTTTTCTTTTACCAGTAGTCAGGAATTACCTTCAGTCTGTCATTATAAAATATTCAAGATGATAATCTGAAATGACTGTTCACTTGATGAAATACTATAGGTTCTATTTAAAAAACTTTGCAAATTTGGGATCTGTTCCTCAGCTAATGTGTTAATGCAATTAATGTCTCTCTGCAAGCAAGAAGTCATGGCTTTACTTTGCTGCCAAGCAGAACACGGTTTGCTGTTGGTTATAAATCTGTAAATTGACTTTCTGTAAACGTGAGCCTTGTAGTTTCCTTGTACTATGCAAGAATCTCAGCAAAGAGGCCACTGACCTCTTCTCTCCCTTTACATTAACACATAAGGATGAAACCCCCCAGGAACCTTGCTTGGGATACAGGATAAATGCATGATTTCAAATTTGCTTTTACTCATCATTTAACGACTTTTCTGTTGCAGGGGAAATACTTTGAAATACAGTTTAGCCCAGGTGGAGAACCAGACGGAGGGAAAATCTCCAACTTCCTACTGGAAAAATCTCGAGTTGTAATGAGGAATCCTGGAGAGAGGAGTTTTCACATTTTTTACCAGGTCAGAAGTGTATAGGTCCTTTCTGAGTTCTTTGAAGTATCTCAAACCCGTTTTTTCTTTTCATTGAGGAGTTGTTCTCAAGACAGTGAGATTACAAGTGCCTGCCCAAGGTGAGCTGGCCACCCCTGGGACACTCGATGGCATGTCAGGACACCACCTGCCATAGCCCTCCCTGGCTGCCAGAGCAAAATACTCCAGCATTTCAAAGGCCTTGCTTGGAAATCCATTGTGAACTCCCACATGGCAAAGTTTAGTAGATATAATAGAAAATGAGAACTTTTCAGCAGATTTCTTTTTAAAATGGCCTGGATTGAGAGGCCAGTTTATTTATATATATACTGACCTGTACTTCCTGTGAAGGAGAGGTTTGAATCTCAGTTAACTTTTCTAGGGCATTTAGGATAATACTGTTTGTGGAACACTCCAAGCATCCCCATTTTTTGTGTTCCAAAAGGCTTTGCTGGCCTTCAGTGGTGCTTGACTCACCCCTTACCTGCAGTGCTGTTGATCAAGCTCTGCAAGCCTGGGGTACAGACCCCATTGTAAGTGACTGTCAGCAGCTTCACAGACACCTGAAGTGCCGTTGCCAGGATGGAAAGCTGAGCTGGAGCTGGAATTGCTCCAGGAGCTGTGTGTTCTCCTCTTTTGAGGTATATGAACAATTTGCTCTCTCCTGTTGCTTTTTCTTTGTGGCTTGGAGAGGCTTTTGGGCCCTAGAGTAAAAAGACTGCGGGGGTTTGACAGCTCTATTTTGAGGTTGGTTTGTGCTTTCCTGTAGCAGCCATGTCTGTGCACAGCTGGGTGGACTTTGCACAGCTCTGAGGAGCACAAAGGGTGTTTGTCCTCACCGTGAGAGTCACAGGTAGTGCTTAGTGTGCTTTCAACTCTGCCCGCCTATCAGTAGGTGGGCAAATGTTGCTCCTGAGGATTTAGATAACACATTGCAGATTGGAATGTGTTATCTTTGACTTTTTTTATAAGGTAAAAAGGCATTCAAGTCGGTCACAGACTGGGACTGAGAATGTGCTTTTTGGATTGAACCATTAACAAACCACAAAGTGTGCACACCTGGCACAGCCCATGCCAGATCTCTCCCAGTCAGGTCAGGCTCACTCACCTGCTTCTGACCTGCCTCACCTCTGCTGAAGGTCATTGTATGACACCTAACTTGGGGGCTTTTATTTTCTGCAGCTGATTGAAGGGGCCTCCTCAGAACAAAAAAGCATGCTTGGCATTACCAGTATGGACTACTATTACTATCTGAATCTCTCTGGGTCCTACAAAGTTGATGACATCAACGACAAATCAGATTTCCAAGAAACACTGGTGAGATCTTTACTGTCCAATTTGCATAGTGGTGGTTTTATGTTCATTTCACTGTCCATTTGTAGCAAAGACATTGATGTATTAATGTGGGGATGAGAAATTAATGTAGATGTAACTTATTCTGGTTGTGTTTTGCCCTGAGGAGGAGGTAGATTACTCTGAAGATACTTTTCATAGAAAAACATTTTGGTTTTCAGTTTGTTCTTTTGCAGAAGGGTACGAATTTAATGAAATTTAATTTGGTGTAGATAAATGTGCAGTGTGACAAATGTGGAAATACAAACACAGCAGGAACTTCCATTAGAAGAGTACATAAAAAAGAGCCCTGTTTTATCTGAATTCTTAGTGCTGACCAACCTCCCACACTTATTTAAAACAGTGCAACTGAAAACCTGGAGAAAGGGACTGTGAAAGTACAAATCAGGGATTTTTATCCAGTGCTGTTGCCAATTCATCGTGTGGCCTGTCAACTTGCTCATTATGAGTAATTTACTATTTAAAATAAGCCTATTAATGCATTTATGTATGTAACACATTTAAAGGTCTAAACCAAGAATTGTTACGGTTGTATTCTAGCTCATTTGATATTTTAGAAAAACAGTTGGTTAAGAAAACATTCTGGAAGTTAGCATGTACTTTGAAACCCAAAACCCAGTGTTGTTGTGGATTATTTTCTAAGTGGCTGAAATCCACAGCCCAAGCCAGACACTGCTGGTTTTTAAGGTGGTTCAGTGCAGCTTCACAGTTCTTAGCCTCTGTGGATAAACTGTGTAGAAGGAATAAAATCATTGTCTCTTAGGTTCATTTTTTCCCATTTTGCAAGTAAACTATTTTTAGTGTGGCACTTAAAAGCAGGTGTTTGGTTTCTAGTAACTTTATTTTTTCTAGAATTAATTTTGTTAATACATTTTGTAAATGGCGTGGATGCTTCTGTATTTAATTTTTTAAAATAACAAAAATGCTGTAGTAGGGCATCTGGTATCTTTTGAAATTTCAGTGCAGGCAGTAAGGAAATGTAGTTGCCTTAGGAATTTGAACTTGGACAAACTCTGGATTTTAACATCAAAATTTTAAAAAGACTTATAAGACAAGAGTCTCTGATTCGATTTTTTTTGTCTGTTTTTTCTTCCCAGCATGCAATGAGTGTGATTGGGATCTTTGGAGAGGAGCAGACATTGGTACTGCAGATAGTGGCAGGAATATTGCATTTGGGAAACATCAGCTTCAAAGAAGTTGGCAACTATGCAGCAGTGGAGAGTGAGGAGTGTAAGTACCTGTGAAAACTGTTACAGAAGCAGCAGTGGCTGAAGCCCAGATGGCACAAGGTGAACTGCAGTTCAGAGCTGCTTGTCCAAACACAATGCATTGTTTCTTAGAGTGCAAGGCTGCCAATTTAGTCTCTTCCAAAACCAGTGGTGCTGAGGCCCCTTTTTTGTCTTGTGAAATACCACCGACTTCACAAGAGTGAGATTTTGCACTTTGAATTTGAGAAATCCTGTTCCAACATTTTCAGTATGAAATAATAGACATTATGAGAAATGCTTTCAATCAAATGCCTCTTTCAGTGCTTCAGCACGAATTCATAAACCACAGATTTCTTGTTTGTGTGATTCCAGCTCGTGAGGATCCCCTGGCTCAGGACGTAGTCGGTGCCCAGGCACACAAACATGTCCATGTGTCTTGAAAACAAACTCAGAATTGAACTGAAATGCAGAATTTACGTACTGCAGTTATGGCTCCTGGCTCAAATTTCCAACCCAAGCCTCATTATTAGTCACAGCTGCTGAGTAACTATTTCTTTGTAGTGTCCTTGCATCCTTCACCACAAGCTGCTGTTCTGTGTCATATCAGCACAGCTCACAGCAGCAAGGTGGTGGAAGATTCATGGTTTTAAACATTTTTGCCATGATTTATACCTTGCATTTAGTGTCGATTTATGATGCCTTGATAATTTAAGGACAGAGTGGACAAGCACAGCATATACAGCACCCTACACACACCTGTCTGTTCTCTTAACTCTTGGTACAGATAAAGTGTCTTTTGCAGTCAACCTCACACTCAACTGTCTTAGTACTCTCCTATTTGTTTTGAGAAATTGGGAAATAAAAATTACTAATTTCTAACCTTACTGTTTGCTCAAATTAAGAATTTGAGTGAACCCAAAGAAACACTTTGTGGCATTGTATACATCCAAAGAAAGGCATGGGATTTTTGATATGCATTACAATTCCAAATGTGCTGCTGTTCTTCCATTTAAATCACAGTATTAAATCTTTCAGTGAAATCAAGGCATTTATTAGCCAGACAAGATAGAGTGTGTTGCATCAAAATAACAAACAGGAAAGACATTAATTGAAAATAAATCATTGCAAGTGAATGTATTTGTATGATGAGCTGACCATGTTTCTCCTGCTTCCTGGGCTATAAACACAGAAGTTGTGTAGGAATAATACATAGAAAAAGATCAGAAGTAGAATGAATATAGAACCTATACATAAACATACTGAATTTAAAGAAGCCAGAGAAGAAATAGCAGCAGTCTAGTACAGTTTCATTATGAAAATTTCTCTTCTCCATTAATCCTCCCCACAGTTTACTGTTTGTCCTTGCCAACCAAATAGTAAAGCATGTATTTATAACCTGAATAGCCACAAAAGATAAAGCATTATGAGAGAGCACTGATCAATCATGCTTGGAGTCAGTCTGAAATACAAAAAACTTCAGGAATTTAGTCAATAGTGTTCTTGTTGTTATACAGCCAGTTGCAGGAAAACATGCAAAGACCATTCTTCAGGACACCAGACTCTAGTCTCTCACTCTGAGAATCAAATCCTTACAGACCATCCTCAACAGACATTTAGGCAAATATCTCTAAAACTGCCAAGGATTGCTGTTACAGTCCTTGATTGTATTAATAGTTGAAAAAAAGTCTCCTTATTTATTCTAAATCTTCTATGCTGCAAAGCATGGAAAAAACTACTGCCTCTCTCCTGGATGCACAAAATAATTTAAACTTTCTCTTTACACTTGCATTGTATTGAAGGGGTTGTTTCCCACTTCTGAAGACCCAGGAAGTGAACTTGGTCTTTTTGGCTTTTCTTCACAGTGTGTGTTTGAAACTATTCCACTGAATGCTACTGATTACTCTTGAGCATCATTTTTTCAACCACATGCATCTAGTAATTTATAGTAATTTGCAGACTATAACTTTATGGTCCCTAACTAGGCAAAATAGTCAGGCATGCTAAGAATGTGAAGTTATATCAAGTCCTGGCCAGCTAATCTTCCCTTACAGTAAATCATTAGCACTAGGAGGGAAGTTTCTCAGCCATGTGTGGTGGTTCTTACCATTATACTGTCTTCATAAATTCTTACCAGCAGTGTTGGCTAAGCACTTTTCCTGGCATCTTTGCAGTATATGTGAGCATATTCAGTCTATAATTCCTACATTCTTTTGCATTTCTAAGCCTATGATGATTGACCTTTTTGTGTGCTCTTCTCAGTGAATTACCAGAAATGTAACTCCACATTAGTTAGTTCTGTGGTTCCTAGTACCCCAGAGTAAATTTAATCACTTTGCTGATGGTAATAAATCAGATTTCAGAAAGCTGGTGGTTATTTTCAATTTTAAAAATAATTTTGGATTCATGTTCTCAAGAGTTTGGTGAATTCATGCTGTGACAGTACAGATGTGTGAAGCACAAGTGGCTGCTGCCTTAGTGATTATTTTACATCCTCCTCACACCAGTAAAGTAGATCTGAAACCAATGGAACATAGAGGAAACACTGTTAGAGGATTATGTGGTTTAGTGGAGGTGCAATACCAACTCCAGGAGTTATTTCCATATGCTGTCAAGATGTTTCTCTTTTTCCACTCCTTAAGGTGTGTGGCACCTGCAGCTCACATCTGCCCCATGGGCTAAGAATGCAGAGAGTCCTGGACTTGTGGCTGCTTATTGCACAGATGTATTTTTGTGCTTTACTTGTAAACGAGGGAAAACAGAATTTGCAAAGTACTTCCAGAACAAGAGATGAAAAAGAATAAAACCAAGTAAATGCCAAGACAATTGAAAACTTTTTGCAATGACCTAACTTGTAAGAAGAAAGGGAAAGACTATTTGGAAGCAGATAACCTATTTTTTCTTGTAATTTAAACATTTCATGTTTTTCCAAAGAGTTTTCAATGTTGTCGATTTTATTTAATGTGTGAGTTCTGTGTTTTCTTTCCATCTCCTCCAAGAGTAATTTGTTTGAACATGATTCAAAACTATGACCTAAGGCAGCCTCTATATTTGAAGGACTGAAGGTACAGAAATAGCTGACTATTGTACTTCAAGGTGGTTTATCTTAATTGAAATCCATGTAAGTAAAGAGCTGAAAATGTCCTTGAGGAGCATAAGGAAATTTTGAAGATGTAAATCCCTCCTCCTTTTCTTTTTAAGCATCATGCCCCTTAAGTCTTATTGTTATGAGAGATACAGTTAATTTTTTTCCTTTGTTCTGTATTTAGCAGTAATCCAGCAACCCTGATCTTTCTTGCAGTTTTGGCTTTCCCTGCTTTTCTCCTGGGAATTAACCAGGACCGCCTAAAGGAAAAACTGACCAGCAGACAGATGGACAGCAAATGGGGAGGCAAATCCGAGTCCATTAATGTCACTCTGAATGTGGAACAGGCCTGCTACACCAGGGATGCCCTGGCCAAGGCCCTCCATTCCCGGCTGTTTGATTACTTGGTGGATGTAAGTTGCAAATGCTGGAGCCTTGAGCTGTGCTTTCAGTCTCCTGCTGTAACTGTCCCATGGAATATTCTGACATCTCCCTGGCAGCACCCTTACCCCTCTGAGTCTTACTTTCTCCTATGTGGTTGTGCAGAGTTAGTGGATTGTGGTCCCCTGCTCTGCAAAGAGCCCTTCCAGTATCCAGATGTGGCAGTTGAGCCAGTGGCCAAATTCTGTTCTGCAAGCTGAAGCAGTGTGGTTTGGAAGGAGCCCCTGGGCTGGCCTGGGCACAGGTGCTGTGTAGATGGAGGAGGCATCTCCTCTGTGGTGCCACTGCTGCAGTCCCAGAGGTGTCCCTCGGCATGGCAGCCTTGTCATTGCCACTCTGTGCCTGTCCCAGCACTGACACTACAAATAGGGGAACACAGAATAAGGTGAAAAGATTCAAAGTATCATCTGCAAAATGCCTTCAGGATCAGGCTGAAAGCTGTTGTTGGCTCCTTCAACTGAGCCAATTACAGTGAAGGAGAAAGATGTTTACAAATAAGTAGTAGATCCAAAGGCTCCCTGACCTGGAGAACAGGGTAATGTACTGCTCATTTCCAAGCTGTTAGTGACACTTTATTAAAAGGTGAAAGCAAAAGAACCTATTACATATATTTGTATTAAATTAAAATGTTATTTTTTTTAAGAAACTCAGTATTTTTATAGAAGTATTAAGGATATAAATACCTTTTAAATATATAAATACACCTTGGTTTACATTTTGTTTCTGTTTTATTAGTCTATTAATAAGGCTATGGAGAAGGACCATGAAGAATATAACATTGGTGTCCTTGATATTTATGGCTTTGAAATATTCCAGGTAAGACAGTGCAATACTTGGGATTTGAGCAGATCTGACATAAGAAAGTTTTTTTGTAACTTAAAGGGGAAAAAATCCAAACCAGAAAAAAAAACCCCAGATGCTGTGGCCAGAACAAAAGCAAAAAAAATCCCAACCCAGCTTCCTGGACATTGTGTTCTCACTGGTAATGTCTCACTTAATAAACATAAAGTATTGAAGAAACTTCAAAGAAAATGGGTCATTGATCTTAACAGGAAGATCTGAGATTCCACAAAATGTCTGTAAAGTCAGCAACCCATCTATCACTGACAGTGTTTCTTTGAAGCTTATTACCCGCAGAAGAACTAAAAATGATTGTGTGTAAGGCAGGAGACTAATTTTTAAATTTTTTTTTTTTTACAGAAAAATGGTTTTGAACAGTTCTGCATCAACTTTGTTAATGAAAAACTGCAGCAGATTTTTATTGAACTGACACTGAAGGCAGAGCAGGTAACCAGACGTCTACTGTTTTTGAATTCATAAATGAGCGATTACTTTTTCAGTTGCTGGAAAAGTTGAGGTTTCATCATCTGTTAACAGTAAAATCTGCCTTGTTAAGCAAGACAAAGGGAAAAAAAAGCAACCTTTGTTGTTGGCTGACACTGAAACTATGAACCACATGAGCTGCAGACATTTGTTGTGTGCTGGAGTGGTACAGAAGTTATTCCACCACACGGTGTGCTAATGCAGTCGTATGACTGCAGAGTGACTCACTGGCAGGGATGGAACGCTGCAGCCTGGCTCCATCCCTGTGCCCCCCTCAACATGACACACAGTTAGCTGGGAATGCTTGTCTTAATTTCCTCCACACCGTTGTTTTTTTTTTTTAAATGTGTTTATGTATCACAGCATCACCGTGAATGAAATTAATGAGAGACAAATGCGAAAGTACTTCCAAAAGTATTTGCAGTTCTCTTCTCCCAGTCTTCCTGCAGAATCTCTCTTGATACCAGCCAGAGGTTCTGCCTGGGAGGGCAGAAAGAATGCAGCTGAGAGAGGGGCACAGTGTGAGCTCAGGGCTGGCACGGGCTCTGGGACAGGGTTTTCAGGGATTCACATACACAATGGCCTTTGTGTAAGTAACCAGAGAGCACAGCGAGTGACCTGCAAGGGCTGGAGCTGAACTCCTGTGTGCGCAGCTCACTGGGTCACTTTAGTCAGGTTTGAGTATGAGTTTTTGCCCAGTCATTCTCTAGATGTCTTTGTGGTTATGGTAACTGTGTACAGAAATAAAAAGTTGAGCTGTGTCTCCATTTCACGTGCATTTCTAAATGTGTTGTTTTGGGGGTCTGATCCTCAACGTGCCTGTCACAATCTTAATTTTTAAAATAGATCAGGATGTGGAGGCTTAGGTGCACTGCCAAGATACTGTGAAAGTCACTTTGTTACTATTTGCAAAGTACTTTGACAAAAAAATTCACTGTTGAAATATTCTTGCTCTTGTCAGTTACCACTGAAGGGCTGTGAATGACAAAGAAATGTGTGGGGAGAAGAGTAGGATTCCAATTCATCTTTTAGGCAGCAGAGAGCTGGATTTAACTATCATTAGGGTCATTTCTCCCACCTCCACCCAGTCACACATTTGGCAAGTCTCCCTGAACATGAGTAGTGCAGAGTTTGTGTCTGTGGAGCGTGTTGTAAATCTAGTGCTACATCTGCAGTGCAAAGGAGTATTTGCATCTTTCTTTTCACTTAACAGGAAGAATATGTGCAAGAAGGAATTCGATGGACACCAATAGAATACTTTAACAACAAAGTAGTGTGTGACCTTATAGAGAACAAAGTGGTAAGTATTTAGGACAAACAGGTGGGAAAAAAAAAGATTTTTCCTCTCAAGTATTTGGGCAACTGCTTTGCTGTGAAGGTTCATAGGAAAATGCAAATACTGTTGTTCAGATACTGAGTCATTCTAAATCTATATATAAATCTTACATAAGATGTCTTATAAGAGCTCTAAGATATGTCATCTAAGATACCATCCAAAAAGAGAACTATACCATAGCACGATTGGTGTGTGACTGAAAAATATAACGATGGAAAACAAAATTTTATCCACCTAAATTTATCATGAACTTCTGACATACTGTACGTCAGATGATGCTCTTGTGTCCCCTGGGAGGTGTATTTCAGTTTGGGGAAGCTACAACACCAGCTCCCCTTTGAGGTTCAGTTGCAAATTAAGCAAAAATTAATGAAGAGGAAGTATTGTAGATAAAAGAAATTTTGTGTCTTTGTTCCGCAGAATGTTCTGCAGTTTCAAGTCTTTCTGTTGTGGTTTGGGGTGACTAATGTTGAGTTGTCCTATAGGACAGAAGTAGGCTGTATTTCAGCTACTTCTTTAGCCTTGGGTAAGCCAAAACTGGTTCAAATACTGTAGTGATTTGTGCTTAAGTGCATATCAGATTTTGTCCCATTTCCCATATCCATCAGGATACCTAGGAAGAAGATAAGATTTCTGTCACCATCTTGGATATTTAGCTCTAAGATTGTCAAACTAGAGCATGTGAGTTTAAATACTTTCCTCAGATACGGGTTTATTTTTTTGGTGGAACAAAAAGCCCCGGCCTCGAATATTGAGCATTTGGTGGTTTTGTTTGGGGTTTTTTCAGCAGTAATCATTGTTTTCCCCTCATTTCCCACTGTTGGTGTCATTACATGAAGTGCCACGTCTCCTTAAACTATCTGCATGTTTGTATGGAAGATAATCTCTGCTTGCAGGGAATTCATCCAGCCTGTGCTCTAGTGTTTTTGTAGCAAAGCTGCTTTTCTGTTTGGGGGGTGAAATCTGGCATCATAATTTTTTTACCCTGACTTCTGCTGCTGTTCTTGTTCCCCAATATTTTAGAATCCCCCAGGGATTATGAGCATTTTGGATGATGTGTGTGCCACGATGCACGCTGTGGGAGAAGGAGCTGACCAAACTCTGCTGCAGAAACTCCAGATGCAGATTGGGACTCACGAGCACTTCAACAGCTGGAACCAGGGATTCATCATTCATCACTACGCCGGAAAGGTAACGTGGAAAATCATCACTGAGTTCTCTGTAATGCATTTACAAAGAAAAAGAACAGTAGTGAAAGGAAGAGGGGGAAGCCCTATAGAGGGCTGGTTTGATTTTGAATAGCCAGATTATCTCAGGAGACAGTGTCCTTTCACAGTGTAGGGACAAATATGCCCTAATGTGTGTCCCTCGCTGAGGGGAGAGAAGTCTGGGCCTTGCTGCTATCAAATGTACTAACCAGAACTTAAATGTAATGAATAGGTGGCCCATGACTTTTAGTAATTGTAATAATAATTGTTTGTTTTAGTACCAGTACATTTAAAGAATTCAGATGTAAAAATGATGTTTAGGAGATGATACACCAGTCAGTAAAATTTGGAATATAATGTTCAGCTCTGTCTTCTTTGGGTTTTTTTCTCAGACTAGTCATGGTTTCCTGCAGTTACAATTAATAACAGTAAATCTGTACTGTGCAAAAATTTTTCTTCAGTAAAATTCTGTATTAAATTTACTTGTGTCATATTCCATTCACTAGCTCTGTAAGTCTTTTAAAATTTGAAATTAAACTGAATTTAAATACAAGGATGAAAGTCCTTTATGTTTATTGTGAAAAAGTTTGATAATACATTCAGGGACTTAATGCTCACTGTACTATCTAGATTTTACCAGACTAACCAAAGAGTTCAGAACAGCTACTGATGAGGACAGAATTTAAATTTTCTTTAATTATTGGGTGCTCAACTTACCACAAACAATCAATTTCCACCTTGGCCCAGGTATCTTATGATATGGATGGATTCTGCGAGAGAAATCGGGATGTTCTTTTCATGGACTTGATTGAACTCATGCAGAGCAGTGATTTGTACGTAAGCAAAACTTGCTTCAAGCCAGGAATAACTGTTAGTTCAGATGGATGCAGAGGGCCTGACTTCTCTACTTTGCACCTTATCAGCTCATTTGTGTTGAAGTGGAAGTGAAGCATCGCTGCAGTAGAACAGCATAACTTGCATTATGGTGACCTTTGTTTTCCACAAGCTGGAGTGAGGGAGGCACTGCAGTGTGGGGGTCAAACGGTGCAATGGCAGCTGCTTGTTTGGGCCTCAAGCGAGGCCATCAGTGCTTTGGAATTCTCTCAGAACAGGCACTATTTTGACATATAAAGTAACTTTTTTGTGTTTATGTATTTTAATTAATTGATGATTCGTTTCTAAGAAGAGTGTATTTATTTGAGTCTTCTAGAAGTCTGGTATGACATCTTCCAGTGCTCACTAAAATAGCAGGGGATCTCTGTGAGGAATGAGGCTCTTGGAAAATACTGATCTTTAAATGGATTTGATATAACTCCAGAATAAGAGAAATAGCTATTTATATTCTGCTCAACTATCAAATTTACAGCATATTCCTTGACATACCTGCATTGAATTGTCTTTCTGTGCCAACCCTATTTCATAAATTCTTTCCTAGGCCTTTTATAAAGGCTCTGTTTCCTGAAAACCTTCAAGTGGACAAGAAGGGCCGTCCTACCACTGCAGGCAGCAAAATCAAAGTATGTCTAATTTTGCAGCGTTAGTTTGTGTGTGTATGGTTGTGTGTTTGCATGCGAATACCTAAATAATTAGAAAAATGTTTTTTCTGGTTTTTACTGTCCAGACATTTTTAAAGATAGACAACAGAGGTATATTGACTGCAAAGCGATGTGTTGGTTCAGCTGTTAGAACTGTGTGTTGCCCAGCACCAGAGGTCCTTAAATGTTGTGTTCAGCTGCATTCCAGGGCAGTGAATTTTCCAAACGAGCAATTGATGGTACTTGCATGTGCAAAGTGAATGAGCCGCTTCATTCAGCCCCTTGATGTCCTAGAATGAAGTAAAGATAACTGGTCTTGTTATCTTGTATCTTGTTAACTATGCAGTGCAGAAATGCCTGATCCAAAGCCACTGAAGTCAACAGGAGTCTTTGACTCCTGTTGACTTCGGTGACAGAGTGTGTCTTGAGTATGGCAGCAAGTGAGTGACCAGAGTGTGTCTTGAGTATGGCAGCAAGTGTTAGAAGGCCTGTGTGTCTTTGGGTTGTGAAACACCGTGTGCTTTATGCAGAGCTTTGGAAATCAGCATTTTATCAACCTCGAGTCAACTGAATCGAGGCAATGGAATCCTCAGCAGATGACTGATACTTTTTGAATTCTCTCAGGAGTTACCCTGTCCAGCTCAGGTCCTGTTGTTTTCCTTCTATTTTGCAGAAACAAGCAAATGACCTTGTGGGCACCCTGATGAAGTGCACACCCCATTACATCCGCTGCATCAAACCAAATGAGACAAAGAAGTCTCGAGACTGGGAGGAGAGCAGGTATGGATAAGCAGAGCATGTGATGAGGAACAGTCAAAAGGAACCACAGAAATTCATAATTTGTAATCCATACAGCCTGCAAACAGCTAGATTCTCTAAAACCTTCGGAAGGGAAAGCTGGCATGACCCCTCCTAAGCTTTGAGGATAGTGGTGACCACTTGGTCCAAATCAGCTGTTTAGTGTGAGCAGTTCTTTTCTCCTGGCAGGTATGAATAATCAACATTTGCATCAATAACAAAATCAGTGTGTTAAAGACTAAGTTTTCCAGTGTAGAATTTGCACACCTAATGCATTATACATCACTGATGACTTTTGCTTTATTCTTTGAAAACAACTTCTATTAAAAAGCCAGTAGGATTTCTGTGCCTGTTTTAATGTATCAGACTTACCAGAGTGTGTCTGTAACTAACAGTGTTGAAGGTTCCTGTTTTACTTCTTGACCTTTAAGTTCAATCAGCCAATTCTTTTAAGAGAATCCACTGGAATGTCTTATCAGAGGATTATATAGATATGAAACAGATGTCTAAATCATCAGTTTGGTTTATCACATCTGTTTTAAGGCATCTTTAACTATATGGTGCTTATAGCATCTTCCTCTTACCTGCAAAAAGGTGCTGCTCTGTTTTGCACTGAGGTAAGTGCTCGGTAGGGATGTAAAGGCCTAACGTAGACAACATTTATTGCTATGTATGTACCAAGTACTTCTGGTAATGGTAGAAGAAGTGATTATTTCTATCACAGTGAAACAACTTGCACAATCAGCTAAAAAGCCTTCCTGACAACCCCAGGGCAGATTTCACTTCCTGCCCTTTGGCATGCGGGCTGGCACAGTCACATGCAGATGGAGAGCACTTACAGAAGCAATTGGGTCTGCACTTCAAAGTGTCAGTGAGGGCTTGGCAGTAAGTGTAGACCCTCTTTCTCCATCTGTTCTGCCCCTGAAAATCCTACTATGCAAAGCTTAATTTTCCACTGACACTGGGGACCAAAGGAGGACAATAAGTGATCCTGGGAAATGTATTTATAAAACCTTTAACTGTAAGTTGGGGGGCTTTTAAAATCAATCATTCATGTAGGAGGAAACAGGCCTTTTATTGTGGAAGATGTTGCTAGGAAACCAGCGAAGAAAACAAATAAAATCCTAGTCCTGAGAAAAGGGCAGCTTTCAGGAAACCCCTTTTGGATTAAAAATGGGCAAGATTGCTTCTTGTTTTCCCATAATGAGGATGGTGTGTTATCAGTAGCTGCTGCACTTACCAAGTGAAATTCAAGGGATTGTATACAATCAAAATTGGACAAAAATGGAAGTGCTGCTTATAATGGGATCCTTCGTCCTGGCTTGAAAATCCTCACATTCTCTCCCGTGTCAATCTGTGATTTCAATCTATTGTCCTAGGACATGGCAATTAGTGACAGGTCTGGGGGAAAAGAAATTTATATGCACATTGATAATTCAAAGTCAAGCTTAATTTGATTGTTTCCCCATTTTACTGTTTAGAAGTTCTGTGTTGAGGGAAGTACAATTGAGTTTGTGATATTTTGCTGAGTGGTTAAGGGGTTTTTGTTGTTTTCTGCTGGGATCTCATAGTGCTGCATCTTACACATGCTGCCATAGCCAATGTGATGGGAGTAGTGATTTGCTTATTAGGAGTAGGTCACTAGACCGTGAAGATGTTACTGGAAAAGGAAAAACCTTTTCACAAAGCCTGTCTTACTTCATGCTCACAGAAGCCACGTAACTCCAGCTTTATGCTGCTGCTGAATAACTGTAGAATATTTAGCACTGGAACATAGGCCTTGTGTAGTATCTGACTGTTGTATAATACCTTTGATTCCAGAAATCGGGGTGTTCTTGAAATGTGTTTTTGTTCAGGTCCTGGCACAGCCACTTGGACTTGTATTCAAAACTGCTGCATTAGCTGAATTCCCAGACCCTGACCTGCTTGAGGTTGCTGCCTGGAGGGAGATTTTCAGTGTGCCTTTTCTCAGAAAGGAAAGGAAAAAACAGAAAAATGTCTCAAATTCTCTGGTGCTGGACACTAATACTGGCAGGACAGTAGAAAATGGGAGTAGCACTGTTGCTCCAGTGCATTATTCCAGATGGGAACAGGAGGGAAAGCCATAAACAGGAAAATGTGTTTTTGTCCACCAACTGTACCAGAATTCTTGGAGTGGGTACAAAATATACTTTATTCCTTGAACACACCAAGATTAAAATGTGCAGTATTCTTTACTGTAAGGTAAAGGAGCAGTACAATTCCTAATTTAGTGAAATACTGAGTTGTGAACAAAGGGAGTGATAAACCAAAGATTGAATTAAGTTGTGAACACGGCATGATAAACCAAAAATTGCCAGCAGGAGGTTGGAAATGGGCTGAGAGGATTAGGTTTTAACTACACCGATCAGCAAAGAATGTGCCCCCGTAAACTATCGAGTGCCAGCAGGATGTTGGAGATGTGCTGATACCAACCTTGACCCAGGTGGGGACTGGGATTCACAGGTAACTCACCTGTTGATCATTGTGTAACTCTGTAGCATTTAAGGCACTGCCAAAACAACAGCAAGCAAGTTTATCCTCCTTGCTTCCAGCACTTTTAATAAACACCTATCTCATAACTCTTATGGGCCATGGGGTCTTTTTCAGCAATTCAGTACCACTCAAAAGTTTTCTTTACAAAGAAGAAATAACTGAAGGCATTTTGTCATTCCTAGCAAGTGATTTCAAAGGATTTTTCCCTTCACACTATGAGTCATGTGAAAAAAATGTCTCAAAAAAAATCAGTGGGCAGGACTTTTTATGTTGAAATTTAGTATTTCAGAATAGCTGGAGAAATGACATTGAATTAATTGAGGGTGTTTCAGGATTTGAAAAATCTTTTGTAAAATTAGAGAAATTTTAAGAAAATCAGAATCAACTGGCTTTTTACATGCTCACTTTTTTATTTATATGTAAAGAAATGCTCCTTTATGTACTGTTTGTTAAGGACTAAAATCTTAACAACTGTTGTATTTCAGACTGAAAGCTGAAGCTTCTATACTTTGCCCCTTAAAAGAACAGCAACAGAAGCAACAGATTGAAAACTAACCTGGCTTCTTTCAGGCACATGACTTAGGTGACAAAATCAAGGGAAATGCAAAGGAAATGTGCAACTGAAGTCCTGCAGGTCAAACTTCCAAGCATGAAACAGTAGACTAGCAGGATATCTAAGAAGGAACACAAAAAATAATGTACCACAGGTCAAGAAAGATGAAAAAGTGCCAAAAGGAAACTTTTTTGTTCTGCTGGTTTTGAGGTTCCTGGGGACACATTTGTTCCCTGTTTAGAACCTAATTGAAGGTGTTGTGTGTGAGGGGGCTGATGATATTGAGATAATGATGTTTCAGTCCACATGTGCAGCAGAGTCTCTCTGCAGCCATTAACACTTTCTCTGGGGCAGGTGCCAGCTCAGTTTTTGTTTGCAGTTAAAGTGTGCCATGGACAAGCCAATGTTGTGCCTGTCCTCAAATCCTTCCTTTGCAGCATGGTAAAACTGGGAGGAATTCCAGCTTTTCATTAGTATACTGACCTGGATTTCTTCTTTCGGATTCTTTGTGTAGTGAAAGTTTGGCTTGAGAGGCTTTTTCCAGCCATCAGATTTGGTCCTCTCTCCAGAACAACCAAAAAAATGCTACAGTGGGCTACTGCTGCTGTTTGAGCTATGTAGAGCATAGATAAAACCTACAATAAAAACACAAAGCGATTCCCAGTCCCTAAAAGCTCTAAGGTAAACTTACTCCATATATTTCAGCACTGTAGTCTGCCCGCCTTGGTTATTTTTAACTGCCATGCAGTGTGCATGGTCATGTGCAAGAACAGATCCATACACCTGTACATGAATTTTAGCAATCAGGAATCTCTAAACATGATTCAGACTTTCAAGGAGGCCTCAGTCCACAAGTAGGCTGAAAGAAAATGGATTGCAAACCTTGTATTTTTTTTGTCCACAGGGTAAAACATCAAGTGGAATACTTGGGTCTGAAAGAAAATATCCGAGTGAGAAGAGCTGGCTACGCCTACAGGCGGGTTTTCAAGAAGTTTCTGCAGAGGTAAGGCTCCGAATACTCATTTGGAAGTACTGCAGCACAGTTGTTCATATGATGGGTTGCAGGTTTTGAAAGCTGCTGATTTCCCACTTCCCCTTTTCTTCCCATTTGCCTTGGTCAGTGATCTAGATGACACAGAGATCTGAAAGTGTTTCAAAGCTTGGCTTTGTGTTTTTGAAAGTACTCCCATTTTTTTCTGTAAACTAACCTAAGACCTCAGTTCTCTTTGTAGTGCTATGAGAGGTTTCCTCAGAGTTAAAAAGACTTAAGGGAACCTGCAGTGCCTGAAATCTGAGTGTCCAGCTGCTGGCTCTGGTTCTAAATGTTGCTGCTCTAGCTCCCTCAGCTCTTCTTTTGCAATGACAGACAGAAGATAGGTGCAGAAATACACGACTGCCATTCAACCTTTGCAGTGTAAAGAGTAACCTCAGCTTAAATTGCTTGTTCTCCTTCCACTGGTGTTCCAACAGCTGGGAATGGTTACAGCTCAAACCACTGCAGCTGCTCACTGAATGAATGAAAGCAAGTCAGAGCTCTGCAAGTTCAATCCTTTTTCCAGTGTCTTAGGACCAGCTGTTAGGATGATTAACTACCTCCAGTAGCTAATGAAATCCTCTTAAATAGGAGCAGTTTCAAGATTTATACAACATTCAGCTTCTGTTTTTTAGAAACTTGAGACATACAGCTAGTAAATGTCCAAACAGGCATTCTGTGACAAATCAGCTTTTGTCAGGAGTCTTTGCATTGCATTTGAGAATAAAAACCAAACCCCCAATCAGTTATTGCAAGGACTGGGGTATGTATAATTAATCAGACAACATAGAGCAAAGCCATAAATAATCCTTCATGATTATTCATCATTATTCATTATAACAAGAATATTCTAATAATGTATAATAGTGATAAGTGTGGTAATCTCTTTTAAGTATGGACTCAGTTTTCACTATGGAGCAATTTTAAATTCCTTTTTCTTCACTATCTCCAAGCCCAAGTGTGTAAACATGAATATGCTTCAGGCTCTTTTACTGAGCACAGGCTGTTGCTGAGACAGAATAGCAGATTTATAATGTTTATTAAATCTCATCTGAGCGCTGGTTGTGAGGGCAGTGCAGATCTGGCAGTCTGCAGGAGAGGTCTGCACAAAGGAAAGCTGTGCAGTGCTTCTGACCCACAGGCAGCTGAAACTGTTCTTTATGGAATTCATCCGTATGTTTCAAATTAATTAGTTTTGTTAAATTTAACATTTTGTTAGGAGTAAAACTCTTCCTGCACCCTTTCCATCCACAGTTCCGTAGCATCCAGAACAAGCTCTGTTCTGACACCCTGAGTCAGTGTGAGTAAAAGCACGAGGCATGGGATGGCCAGGAAATGCATGCTTGGACACTTGTTTCCATTGGGTGTTCCTTGGCAGCTCCACATCAGTGGAGATTTCTGCGCTGAATAGACTTTTATGTACAAAATTTACATTTGCATGCACAAAGCCACAGTCACTGAAAAGGCCTGTGTGTTCCAAAGCATAACCCATCTGAAAGCTGAGCTCCCTACTCCCGTGTTTAGACATAAGACCTCACTGCTTAATGTGAGTTTATAATGATTTGAGGGGGAAGTCAGGTTTGGAAATTGTTTCAGAAGCATTTTAAGAACACATTCACTGCTTGTGCTGAATAATCTGTAAGATCCAATTACACAAGCCTGAAAAACTGAAATCCATGGATAGTGACATGACTGGTTTGCTAAACAGCAGTGAGCAGTGATAGAACTGTCATGTTACCAAACTGTGAAATGCTTAACTGGTGCATGTTGTAGAATGATCTGTTTCTTCTGCCCTGTAGACCTACCACACCAGTAAAATCTATGAAGTTAATTTGATAAAAAAGGAGAATTTAAAATCTGTTCTTATTTTCCATCCAAGAGCTTTACTTACACTAAAAGGTCTTAAGTCATGTTTTATCCTGTGCCCTCCTTTACAGCTCAGGAGATGTAGGAGAGAATTTGTAATATGCTGAAATGTTATGTCACATTCTCTTGTGTGGAAGGAACAGTTTCAAAGACCTTTGTTAACCTCAGCTCCTTTACCTTCACACTTGCTTAGACCCACCTTACAGTGATACTGTTGGTGCCACATGATGAGCCTGCAAAAGAGGCTGTTGGATAAATGAGATAGGACTTTAACTTAAAACTCCTTACTGGGTTGCATCTCTTTATCCCATAATACTGAGAAACTACATAAGTATGTGAGGGTACACATTTTCTGTCAACAGAGATGATGCAGAAAATGCTGCCATATTTAAGGTGGGGTAAGAGCTGCTTCATTACACCACCAAGCCTAGGACCTGGGCAATTGTGAGCTGATAGTGAGCTTGAGAACATCAGTGGTTTGAGTCCTACTCAATTACTCATGAGTTAATCATTCTCTTCACATACTCTCTGTTCAGAGGTGTTTGGGGTTTGTGGTACATTTCTTTTGAACTGTTGGCTATTTTTCTTTGTGTTGTATTGTTATGTAAGTTGCATGACACTGTTTCTGCTTCCTGCCTGGATAACGTTTTAGATATTACGTGTAAGAATGAGTAATCCTTTAATGCATTTTCCAACAATTCCCTGTGTGACTTTTGAGAACAGTTTTTAGGAGCTGCCTAAATCATCTTAAGAACTTGGGGATTATAATGAACTAAACTCCATCCTTTGTCACCTTGTTGAATAGCTTTACTAATAAGCATGATTTAATTTATATGTATCACATAAGTACACTTAAAGCATTAAAGAGAAATTGTCAAGAGTAAAGGTTTTGAGGAGAAATTTGTCATAACGTATTTAGCTGTTCTCCAGTCTCGTTGTCAAAGGAGTCTAAATGGCTGCTGCTGCAGAAGCCCCTTATCCACAGACAGGCTGAGGCAGCTAAAGCCCACCTGTGCTGCTTTGGAGAGCAGTGGGACAGGGCAGCTCTCTAACTCCAGCCTGGCTGCTCCAAAATCCTGAGTTAAGCCTGAAAAAAATGTCTCTTTTCAAAAATGGCTGCAACCTGCATCTACTCCCTTCTTGAGGCTTACAGAGAATACCATGAGTGAAGGCTACTTGCCTCTTTCTCTCAAAGACATTATTACAGCACTTTCCTGCTCCTTCCCTAGTTCTGTGTGAGGTCAGTTCCCAGTGTTCCCTCCAGGTAGCACCGAAGTCACTGTTGCTTCCCTCTTGCATCAGAGGCCGAACCAAAGGCTTTTTGGGATAGAGCAAAGAATGGCTCCTTGCTCAATGCAGACCAGCTGTTGAACAGCTAGTTTAGGGATATGAGATGGTCACTTGCTTAGAAAGAGAAAAAAACCTTTGGAAGAATAAGACAGAGTGAAAAGGCGTGAGTGAAAAATTTGCCACGTGCTTTGGATTGAGAATACCAAGGGTGTAGGTACTCAAATCTCGACCAAACATCACCTTGCCCTGATCACAGCAGAAATTTCTGCAATTAACTGCTGCAGTGACCACACAGTAACTGAACATCTGGAAATGGGAGACTTCAGGACATTGTTGTCCTTCTCATTGCAACTGTTGGGTCTCAATAAACAAGAAACATCATAACAATGTACGTCTTCACACAGAGCAAGCTCTGAGTCCTGCGGCAATTGTCAGCCCTCCCCTTGGGTAATGCTGGCCAGGAGTCAGTATTGGGCTACTGTTTGATGCCAGACTTTAATCTCTTCTCCTTGGTGGTTAAGGTACGCCATTCTGACCAAAGCAACCTGGCCTTCTTGGAAAGGAGAAGAGAAACAAGGAGTCCTCCACCTGCTTCAGTCGGTCAACATGGATCCTGACCAGTATCAGCTTGGGAAATCCAAAGTCTTCATCAAAGCTCCAGAGTCTGTAAGTGTGTCAATATGCTGAAATTAGTGTTCCGCACCAAGAGACTGAGCATGATCTGATAAGCTGGTAGAAACAAGAATGTAGGAGAAGTTGGGCAGGTCTGCCATTGACACTGCACAGAGATCCAAGGCACTTCAAGGGGCACACTGTAGGAGACCACTGCAGGATTTTGACACAATACAAAGAGCGTTAAATGCATTAAGAAGAGGAGATGGGATATGACGATACTTTGGTGTCAGGTTGCACATAGTGACATTCAGTCTGTCCTGTGAAGAGATACCATGTCAAGAGAACATCTGTGACCATTACCTAAAAAAATTGGTCCTTTTCTCAGTACAAGAACTACTGATGAATGTAGAATAGTCCCTAGTTATAGTAAGGGTATATTACACAGCACTGAGTAAATCAGTGTTCTAGAATGACTGCAACTTGAAATCCCATTCAAAGAGAACATTAGGGAGGCATCATGGGGCTGTTTTTGTCCTTTGGCAAGTAAACCACACAAAATCTGTTGGGAGAAAGTTTTCTTACATTTCTGTTCAGGAAAGTTGTTAAGGAAAATCTGTGCTCTGCTCTCTGTCATGTGTTCCTTACGCACCAGAAGCAATGGGGCTTAGTTAGTGCATCATGTTTGCAGCTGAGCATTGGTTTCTTGGTGCTTTACCTGAAGTTGCGTTCCAAAACAAAAGCTACCATTGATTGTTTTCTGTTCCAGGAACAGATTTTTTGCTCTGTAGAGCAATAGTAGTTCAGACCATGACACTGTTGTGCCCAATCACCTGGGAAGATACTGGTTAAAGGAGAGAAGATAATACTTCTTCAAATCATCATACAAATTGTGTTGCTTCTGTTATAAATAGGGATTGTTCAGGAATAATGGGAGCTGCCCTCTGAGGGACATGCTTATACACCAGAGCATATAGTACTGGAGGTGTATGTTATTAGAGTGCTTAGGTGCATGTTGGCAGAGCAGGAGGCTCTAGTGTGGGGTTAATCCTGCTGAGTCACTGGAAGCAATACCCCATCTGGCCAGTGAGGATGGAGTGTGAGCTCTATCTGCTTCCTCTGGAGTGCAGGACATGATTTATTTCTTGACACTATTGGGAGTTTTGTCTTACCAAGTCAGAGCAATGACCTTGGGCATCAGGAGATGTCTGATGTCTTCTGTTGATGTTACAGTTGTGATTTCTAATCCTTTACTGGCGACCTCACGGTTATTACAGGGTGGACAAGCGTCTGTTGGAATTGATACAGACAGCTTGGTGGTTGCTTGTAATTACAGGGAACTGAATTAGTAATTTAAGCAGCATGTTCATTATCTTCTGTTTATTTATTTCTTGGATAAACGAATGTAAAATTTTAAAGTTTTATGTAGTAAGTCACATAAGGATCTATCTTTCCTGAAGTGCCATAGGCTCGATGTGTTTGCCCCGTTTATAAGAGCACAGATGTGCAGCCTCATCTTCACAAATGGGGTGGGTCTCATTTCTGTTCTGTTCAAAGAAAGAAATGAAATAATTTCCTGGTGTCTGTCTTCTGTTTGATAGTGGCAAGTGCTCCCATGGGATTGATGGTTCTACTTCCCCTTCACTCTGAAGTGGCCAAAAAGTTAATATTCTGTACCCAAACATCGTATGCTACTGGGCTATTTTCAAGAGGAAGAAATAGTTACCCAGGGGATGCCTCTTCCCATCCTAATGCATTTTTGTCATTCTAAGCCCTGGTTGCTGTATGTGGCATTTAATGGTGTTTCTGTGAGTTTTATTGAAGGATGGTTTTGCAGGGTAGGACAACATGAAGTTGACTGGGGATAGTACAATTTTTGGGGTTGTATTTTTATTTTAATTTAAATTAATGCTTTCAATGACTCTGTTTTTTAAAAAAATCTTTTGAAAGGCCATGAAATCTGTTCTTAAACAAGTACTGAAAAGAGTCTGGGCCTCTTAGGTTACTGAAGTATTGGCCAGGGTTATGTTGCTTTTGAGAAAAATAATCATTTAGATGGTAAATGAAATTTTTTCTTTCTACCAGCAAAAGGATCTTCTTTTGGGATTAATCAGATTAAAAATACTTGATTTGCTTGGGAGGCTTTATAATACATATTTTAGGACAGATTTTAAGCAGTGTTTTTATTTTCACAGCTTAAGATCCGTATTTTAGCTCAGTGATTCAGCTGAACTTCCTTAGTGGTGACCTTCAGCTGCAGGTGATAGATTGTTTTGCACTGAGATTTTGCAATTAGCATTATTGTTGGAGCAATAAATGGTGAGTGTTCATGAGAGACAAGATCAATATTGTTACTGTAACCTGAATTACACCAGGGCTTGGTCGTGGCCCTGCTGAAGCTGAGGGTGTTTTTGCATCAGGAGCACTCGTGGCTCTGTGCTGAAACCCTACCCAGCACTTGTGTTCCTGAGGAGACTTTTTTTTTTAATAAGTTTGCTGTAGATGGAGAGTTGCCAGCTCTGAAATAAGGTTTTATGGGTGGCAGAAAGGAGGCTCCATTGTTTACATTTCCATCACACACCTGAATAAATAACTGCAGAAGAACAAGCAAGGTTCTGCGGAAATGGTTTGCACCAGATCAAGTTTCCTTTTTAAGATCAATACGAACAACAGTATTTTTCTAGATTTGTATGGTTTAGAGCATGCAAAAAAAAGAGAGAATTCTAAACCCCAGGTTTGCTTTTCCATACACCTGATTTTTACTAATTTTATCTCCTTTGAAAGCTAGAAGAAAAGTTCTTATGAATATTTAACAGACGATGGAGGGAAATAATAAGCAACAGTCATGTCAGTGAACTGATTGAGAGCTGTAATTTAGGCAGATGCTTCTGCTTCTGATGAGACAAAAAGTATGTAAAAGGCTATAGTGAAATATGCTGTATCCTACAGTAATTATGAAGTTGTTCTAATGCATTAAATTTACATGTATTATAGTAGGACTGGGGAAATTCTCAAAGAAGTGGATGTACCTTCCATTTCCGTTTTGGTAAAACAGTATTTTCTCTTGATTTCTGGCATTTTAGACACAAAAATCGTACCATGTCATACTTGTGAAAGATGAGGTCATAGTTGTAAATCCTGCAGGAATTAGGAATTTTGTAGAATGTGTAGATGGAGGCTGGATGAATGGCCAGTGGAGAATCTTCCAGCTGCACCAACAGAATATTTCAGAGAGAATCCACATTCCTCTTCCTTCATCACAGAGTTGTGCATCTTAATGGGAAGATTGGTGAGAGCCACAACCAGAAAAGTCACCGTAACCTTCTCTCAGCTCACATTGTGGTAGAGGCACCAGCTTGGATCTAGAGTGACATGCACTGAAGAATTGTTGGAAGTAAAATGTAGCCTTTTCTTGAAGTGTGCATGTAAAATGTCTGACCCCCCCTGCTGTCTGTTTGTGCAGCTCTTTTTGTTAGAAGAGATGAGAGAGAGGAAGTATGATGGGTATGCCAGAGCCATCCAGAAGGCCTGGAGGAAGTATGCAGCCAGGAAAAAGTACGTCCAGATGAGAGAAGAAGGTAGGTTGTAACTTCTGATGACAGATATTTCACACCTGGTTCCAGGAATAGAAAGAGGGTCCCAAGGGATGAGGGAAATCTCTCCCTCCCTGTGGGCAAACAGTCGCATTGCAGGAGACTGTCCAGGAGTGACCACAAATTGTTGGACCCCTGAGGTACCACTGATGAGGCTGAGGATTTCTTGGACTGTCCAGTGTTTTGCTCTCAAGTCAAAGCCACTGAGTGGGACAGAGATCAGAGATGCTCCAGGGGAAGGGAAAAAGAAAATGCTTCCCACCGTTACAGTCCATCCAAGGACTGTACTGCTGAGCTGTGTGTGTGACCTGGGTTGTGTGAAGAAACATTCTGGGTTTGGAAGAGTTCATCTGTCATTTCCAGCAGTGAGTGAGAAATTCCTTAGTTCTAGAAGTGCTTCTGATTCAGCAGACCTGCTGAGCTTGATGTATTTCATTAGGAATGGATTTAATGATCACATATTTCCTAATATAAAGTTTAGGGAATTTAGTAAATGCTGTTAATCAGTGTTCATTTTTGGTATTAAAGCATCAGATCTATTGCTGAACAAGAAAGAGAGAAGACGGAACAGCCTCAACAGGAATTTTGTGGGAGATTACATCGGCATGGAGGACCACCCGGAGCTGCGGCAGTTTGTGGGCAAACGGGAGAAGATTGATTTTGCAGACACTGTAACTAAGTACGACAGGCGGTTTAAGGTGGGTTTGAGCAACATCCACTAGGGATTAGTTACAGTTGTCTCCACCACCTTGTAACAGAAACTCCACGAGGTCAGGGTCACCAGGACACCAGCTGGGGGAAAGGCTGTTTGACTGCAAAGACTCATCAGGGAGCAGTTACACTCTGGGGTTGGAATGTTGCTGTTACCAAAACTGCTGTCCCAGGATGGAGAGAGTTTCTGGGCAGAAAAGCCACGTTAGTTAGGAAATGCTGCCTGTCCTGGGCATCTGACTGGTGTGATCAACCCCAGCAGTGCTTTGTTCACCTCAACCACAGACTAAGTGTTGCATCACACCATCAGTGCAGTGATCTCTGCACAGCTCTAAGTTTTCAAACCATGTTGTGTTTCAGAGCGTGAAGAGGGACCTTGTCCTCACTCCCAGGTGCATTTACCTGATTGGGCGTGAGAAGGTGAAGCAGGGGCCAGAGAAAGGCCAAGTGAAGGAAGTCTTGAAGCGAAGGATGGAAATGGAGAGGATTCTTTCTGTTTCCTTAAGGTTAGTACCTTGAATGTATCTTTCCATTGACAGGGAAATCTGTGTAGGACTGGGAAAATAAGTTGACTGATGAGAGGGGAATTTTTTAAGCTGTATGGATTTAATCTTGTAAACAAAGAAAGCTGAAGATGTATTTTCACTCCACAGCCTAGTTAATAGGTGTGTTGTAGAAATAGATGTTTGTGCAGCACACAAACGCTTTCTGGTTGTTAAACTGTTTCACTTGCACCTGTCTGATGTGTCCCCCAAAATCTATTCTGTGAAGCATATATTCACCATGCACAAGCCCATCCTACTACATTTTGGCTCCAGCTTGTATCCCAGAAGTAATTCTTGTTTCCTGTGCATGTCCTGTGATTACTAAAGGGGCATTCTCTCTGCTGAGCTACTAAAACCTTTACCTCTAGTTGGATTTAAGGTAGTTTCTGTTGCCTGAATGTCAAAGCTAATCCCAGATTGCAGGAAATGTCTGAGGTGCAAACTCAGAGGGGGGAAGCCCAGTTAAATGAACAGAACCAGGAAAAAGCTGCCCATGAGACCAGTGGATTCTTGCCCATGTAATTTCATCCCTGTGAAGATCAGTGGACAGTCTTTGGATGCCTCTGCATTTGTTACTGCACTTCATCAGAGCTGATGGCTGAGTGTAATTTAATACAAACAAATTCAGACCAACAAGTTTACTCTAAATATTGAAATAAATTACTATTCTAGTTGAGTGCTGTGTATTGATAGCTACTGCAAAGCTTTTTAGTATATGCCTAGAAGATATTCTGTTAGCATGGGCAGAAATCTTCTGGGCATTCTACTCTTCTCCAAAGCAGCAGATTTCACTTTTCTGCACAATTCTTTGCGAGATCAGGGAAAAGTCTTGCAAGATGTGTCTGCTCACAGTGCCACTTTCAAAACCTGTGGTTTGTTTATCATACATATTTATAGTGCTAGTTACAATAAAATAACTCTTGTAGGTCTGGGCTAAGGATGAGAGTGGAACCTGTCTCTGGTGCTCCAGGTTTGGACCTGGATTGCAGCCAGACGCTGGAGCCTGGATTGTGTCATTCCAGAGGTAGTGAAAGCTGTTACACTCTTCTCACATGTAAATAACAGTTCCACAGTTCCAGCTGAAGCAGAACTAAATGTGCTTAGTTAAAAGGAAATATGTATGTTACTTAATGTTTAATAATGTTTTGAATTTAGCTGGTAGATTGTTTTAAAAACTTGGGTGTTTGTATAGGCTAAAAGATTCAGCATTGCAAGCTATCAAAATGGCCAGGTATTCCTGCAAACCCTAAAAAACCCTCTCTGGATCATTGTCCCTGTAGTTGAAATTTTCAACACCTATGAGAGAATTGATTTCTGACTGTTTGGAAGTGCCTCTCAAACCTCTGCACTGGAGGTAAATAATTGCAATAACATTCTGTGTGAGATTATCCAGAGTGGTTTTAGCTCTATTCTGCACTGCAGCCTCATAAGTTCTATAAGTTTCAATTCCTCTTTGTGCTGTTTTTCATTCAGTATTAAGTTTTGTCTAAATCAATACAAAATTAAATATATTTTAAATGGAAGGGGAGAGATGATAACTGGATTGTTGCATTGATATCTAAATATCTCTCAAGAAACCATGTACAGCATATTTGTGTGAGCTTGGATCAATACATGTAAACACAACAAAGGCAAAATAAGCAACATTATTGACATGTATTAAATGCAATTAACACGACATAACAATTGATAGAGCAAATGTTCAGCGCCTGCTTTGGGTTTCAGTCTTACTTGGGTAACCTTCACGTTTCCAGTTTATCTCTAGTCACAGAGTTTGCCACTCTTGGAGAGGGACTGTAACTTCAATAGCAAGTGTTCTTTTGCTAACAGTGATAATTGTAAAATGTCTGAGTGGTATTCCTGTCTCTCAAATGGGATTGTTTCACATAGGCCTCTCTCAATTCCTGAAAGAAATGAAACCTATTCTCAGAGAGCAAGGCTGTATAATTACTGTGCTTGGGCTTCCTTATGTTTTTAAACATTAGCTATGAGTACCCTGCAAATGTCACTGTAGTGCTGGTCAGCTGCTGAACAGGATGGGGTGTGCTCTGATTTCTTTGCAGCACCATGCAGGACGACGTTTTCATCCTCCATGAGCAGGAATATGATAGTTTGCTGGAGTCAGTCTTCAAAACTGAGTTTTTAAGCCTCTTATCAAAACGATACGAAGAGAAGACACAAAGAAAACTACCTCTGAAATTCAGCAATACGTGAGTTACAGCTTTTTTCCACCGACTTCACCTTGACCTAGGAGTGGGATTGTCAGGATGAAGAGTTTGAAAGACAGTTCTGGGGACATAACGTGACAGTCTGACATGCTGAAGTCAGTTGTGGGTGCAGAGGACTGCAGGGTGAAAGAACAATTCTGAAGGAGTCTCAATAAGTAAATGATATTGGGAACATTTTTTAGAAACAGGCCTGAAAACTGACAGATGTGCATTTTGCAACTGTCTGATGTGTGTTTTAGCTGTAAGGATGTCCTGGAAACTATCCCAGCAAACATGTGCTTATGTTGATACTTCTGCCCATTATGCAGATTAGCATCAGCAGGCCTTGGATTTGTGTGTTTATTTGACTGCCTTCAAAGAGTTGAATTATAAAAGGCAACTGGATATCATTATATTTGTCTGGAAAGGGTTTCGAAGGACAGAAGTGTGGAACATGATTGTAGCATTTACTGCTATACACTGGGAATCCAAAGCCAGTACCAGGAGTAGGTTTTTTTGTTCATGTAAAAAGTCATTTATTATACTTCTGGGGTCTTGCCCAAAACCAAAGCATAGTGTGGAAATGGTGGGAAAGAATGTGTGTATGTCTACGTGGAAAATAATGTAACTTGAAGTACACATGTGCAGAACCATTTACACCCAGAACATGCACAAGGCCTGTCCCAGAGCATTTACACACATTTCCACATCTGATGTGTGTGTACATCTAACAGTGTGTGCACAGGAGTGGTTACAAGCAGAGCTCTCCAGCTTGCCCCAGCAGAGGCTGCTGCAGAGGCAGTGATTTCTCATGGCAAACACTTCCCTTGTTTGTTTCTTTGCACATTCTCCTTCAGAGCTCACTGTACTCTACATCCTCTCTAGAGCATCTTAAACCTCCTTTGAGCAGTGCTACCAGGAAACTTAAAAAAGAACATTTTAAGAAATGCATGAAAAAAAGATTTAATTAGGTAGTTTATGTCAGCTGAGTCACTCAGGGAATACAGATTCTCAGCCTCAGCTTTTCATTTTCCTGTTTGTGAGTTATCTGCTGCCAAGCAATATTGTGTAGAAATGCTGAATTTTTATTGGTGTGTTCACATGCTTCTGTTAGACTTGAAGTGAAGCTGAAAAAGGAGAGCTGGGGGCCCTGGAGCAGCGGTGGTTCTCGACAAGTGCAGTTTGTGCAAGGCCAAGGAGATGTAGCCGTGCTCAAGCCAAGTAATAAAGTGCTGCAGATCAGCATCGGCCCAGGGCTGCCAAAGAACTCCCGTAAGTAGGAATTTCCTCTAGAAATTAGAGGATGCCTGACTCTTCAATCCTTGCTTGGCTCCAGCCTGACTGTGTCCTTTCAAAGGATCCTAATGTAGTACAGCAGAATTCCTTGCTGCTCTACAGTCGTGCTGGAATTTTGTTACTTTCCCTGTAACCAATGGTTTCTGAAATGTCTGAAGTCCTTTTCCCTCTCTCAGCATAAGCAGTGAGGGCATTTAACCCTGTGACACAGTACAAAGGGCACACTTAGCCAACCATTTTGAAGCAGGTTCTTGGATTATTTCACTCTGCTCTGAGCTCCCACAGCTCCTACAGTCCTGCTGGTGGAAGGTCTACACCAGGACAGGTGGTGATATGAAAAGCAAGTAATCTTTGTGTATCACCAGAGATGGAGCTGCAAATCCAGCAGCCTCTGCAGATTTCACTCCTACCTTCTTCTCATACTAACTGCTGTTCAGAAGCAGTACAGAACAGGTACTGCTGTGCCAGCTATCCATGGTTTATGAACAAGTTCATAAAGCCAGGAGTGTTCTGGGCCTTGTTTACTGTAGTTGTGAGACAGCTTTACCTCATATCCTGTGGTTGAACTGGAGTGCAAAAGGAAGAGTATGCCCAAGCCATCCTTGTTGCACCTCAGGCTTGAGAACAGCCTGCCCAACACTGAAGGAGTCAGATTGCTTATTCCTGAAAATCAGCTCTTTCTCCTCACAGAGCAGGGGTCTGGTCAGCAGAAGGACCAACCTAATTAATGTACATGTGAAAAGGTAACAGAATGTGGCTGGTTTCTTTCAGGTCCTACTAGACGGAACCTTACCCAAAGTCGAGGGTATTCCAACAGGCCTCACACTCAGACTTACCCTATGAGAGCTGCACCTCCCCCTCCTGGTAAGTCCTCTCAGCCTCAGTAAAGGTTTAAATTCCTCTTTAAAAGATCCTATGGAATCCTATGATTTTATGGAAATCATAGAATTGTAGGCATTTTATGAAGTGCAGACAGTTCAACTGGTATTCCCCCAGAGATGCCCTGGTTGTTGTGGGTGCAGAGTTGTTCAGACATTGAATGTAAAACTTAGACACAAGACAGAATCTCAAGCTAAGGCTGCAGCCTTCTCCACTCTCCAGGGTGGAAGCTGTGTGCTTCTCAGGCCACAGACCATGCTTTGCAGTGGAACTGCTTCCAGTGCCAGTAACCCACAGAATGCAATTTATGGCTCATTGTCCTGTCCTGTTAAACGTGGAACCAACTGTGGTGTGTGCTGAGGCAGCTCAGCTGTGCCAGTAAACAGCCTGGCTTTTTCTGCATGCCATTGATGTCATTAGGGTGTTTCACTTCTGCCCTCAGGACATATGATTAATTTGGCCTGTGAGCTCAGAGGGGAGAACAATATTCCATTGACCCAACATGTCCCAGGAGGGTTTTGGGGCTTTGTTTACTTACAGAGTACTTTTTTTTTAAACAAAGGGTTCTCTTTCAGTCAGCTGCTGTTTATGGAGAAGCACAATGCTAGTGGTGGAAGTTGGGGGTGTGACCAGTCTCAGTCACCAAATTAACCAGACAATTGTAAATCCTCACAGCTGTGGGGGTCAAATCAGGACTGCAAGAGCTGCTTGTAGTGAAGTGGGAAATTACTGTAAGGAGCTGACCTGTCAGCAGAGAGTGTGAATAGTAACACTGGAGTGTTTGAAATTAAGTCTATTTTCACATCTGTTTTGAAATCAGTGGTCCAGCAGCTGAACAGACCTCCCCCTTTTTCAACTATTGAAGTAGCAGTGAGGCATTTAAAAAAACCCAAAAAAACCCTCAAAATTCCCTGAATATGGGGTACACTGAGTTTGAACTTCACAAGAAAAAGAAAAGAGACACAGCAATTCTGGTTAGCTTTGGATTAACCCTTATCTGGATAAAATGTTATGCAGTGTTTTAAGGAGAGGTGTGGGTACCATGTTCACTTGAATTTGGCTGAGAGCTAATCCTCTTGCTTGCTTACAACATTCAAGGCACAACTTCATGGACTTGGGCTTAAGTTTAAACCAAAAGCAGATTGTCAGCAGACTGGAAACTGAGTGCAAATCTCCATGATTTTGGTTTTGGGTTCCTTGAAAGGGGAGGCTCTCTGACAGCTGAACTCAATAAAGCTGTGACCTTTATTGAGCCGGAGTTTGGACTGGATGCATTCACAATTATTTACTTCTAGGTCAGCAGCAAAATGGAGTAATAAATCCCCCCCAGCCCACAGCCCATCCTCATGTCCCAGGAAATCAATGGGGCAGTCACAAGAACCTGTACACGAATATGACACGACCAGTTTTGCCACGGCAAACATCAGGAGGCTCAGGCAGGATTTCACAGCAACCAGAAAGCTTGGATTTCTTGAAAGTACCTGACCAAGGAGCAGCTGGGTAAGACTTTTCATTGACTCTGATAAAAAATGTCCTTTTTTTAAAATGTGTACACACAAACTGTTCATGCCTGATGTACTGTGTACATAGATGGTCAGGTTGTGCTGTACTCAATCATCATCTTCCATTGGAGTTCAGGGTGGATTAACAAGATCATTTGCATCACATGCCACAGTTCCTGTGCTGTGCATATGCACCAACAACCCTGTTTCAGTGTTAGGAGTTGACGAGATGATTAAGTTGTGTTGAAGTTCAGTTACCATGTAAAGGTTAGTGTAGTCCAAGGGAAGGAGAACAGCAAACAAGGAAGGACTGTTTTAGAACAACACCATCACTGTCCGCCCCAGTCTTCAGCAGTCAGTGTGTACTGAGTTTCTGACTGAGAAACCCCCCAACAAACAGGGACAGTAAGGCACAGGCACACATCACACCCCTTTGGGTTTTATGGAAGTCAAGCTTCCCTATAAGAAGTTAGTAGGCTACAAGCTCAAAGAACACTCAGTAATAATGCTTACAACACTGAGGGAAGAGGAAGTTGAGGAGTGAGGTTGGTTGTTTTGTTCTTTGAGCCACAGCCACATGGCTCCTGTGTAAGGTAAAGGACCATGTGAAAAGGGCCTGGCAAAGCAACATCTTAGAATTTTAACATCCCGGTACAGGAGTTGGTGCCTGTTGGGTACAGAGCCCAAGTTCATTGAACTGCATTTCCTACTTCTCACTCCCTGTAAACTGTTGTCACCCTTGCCCAGTCAGGTTCTTAACCCCAAACAAGGCCAAGGCAAATAATTTTTCAAACACATCAGGTCCCACAGTCAAGGACAGAGGGTCAGGCTTCCAGAGGTGAGTACACCAAACACCTGAGGGGTTCTCTGCCTTCAGGGTGTTCTTGTTCACTACCATTCCCAGCATTATTGCCCTCAGTTTTCTCCACTACATTCACCACTATGAAAAACAAACATCTCTGGGTGTTTTACAGCAGTAACAGACCTAAGGAAGGACTCTTACAAGAAAGTGGTGTTTGCAAGTTATGAGCTCCTTTATAAATGTACTAAAAAGAACCATTACTGTATTCAGCAGTGGAGTTCTGATGAGTTTTTCTGTGAATATTCTTTTCCAAAAGGGAGAACTCTAGATTTGAGCTAGAAGAGGTGTGAATTCAGTATTTCAGAACCATAGCCATATCTAAGCAGATACAATTTTTGAGGGTTAGAATCATGTTTATTTTTAGCAAAGCTGCCAAGAAGGATGCACTGGTACTAACAATCCAGTACAATCAGCATAACCTGTCATTTAAGCTGGACTTGTTACACTGTGGTTGCCTTAAAAGCTGAGCTACTTGTCCAAGACTTGAGAGAAATAGCCTGAGTTTCTGTGCATAGGTTGAGGATTAAAAACATATCCCTATCCCAAGTCAATACAGGCTGAAAAATGGGAAAAACCTCTCCCCTAGTAGATAAGAGCATTTCAGTTCTCTGTTTAAAGTCCATACTTCAAAGCTTATTTTTGGTGCATTTCACTACCTAAAGTTAGAAGTAGACAGAGGTGTATTGACAGAAGTTAAGTCTGGGACTTTACTAAAGTGACTGTAAACCTCTTCTGCAAAAGCTGTGTGATGTTAGTGTGGCATTACATGACATGATCACAGTTCATTCTCCTCCACATCATTTTTAGTCATTCAGCACATTTGTTATTAATTTTAAACGGACACATTGAGCCTAATACCTGTTCTCTCTTCCAGCCTTTATTAGCTGATGCGCTGGCAAAATGCATTTCTTCCCTCTTTCCCTTTCCTACTCCTTGGAGTGGTCACAGCTGTGACAGTTTGTGCAGCATCTCCCCTGCTGCTTCAGAGTTGGCTGTAACAGCACAAGTCCATAGATGGCCCCGGAGCCTGAGGCACCTTAAAAGAGATGCAGCCTCTGTTACAGCTTAGTCACAAGAATGGTAAAGTAGCAAGCCTATGAGCTAGAACTTTGTTTTTAATGCTGAAAACTAAATCCCTGGTGATAGTGGGGCAAGGGGAGAGACAGCCTAAGCTGTGTAGATACCAAGATACGCATGAACTGCATGTGCACATTCGCTTAGATTTCAGCCTGAGCACTAAAATGTCGTGTATGCATTTGAACTGCTGTTTGGAAGTACTGCTTACCTATTTCTGTAGGAAAGAAATGACAACTCTGCCCCTTTCATAAGGAAGTCTCACATTGCTATCTTTAATTGTTCTGTGATACTCTTTAAAATGAATTCAGTAAGACAGAATGGCTTGATAAGCTTCGGCTTTGAAGCACATGAACATTTTTCTCCCCTCAGTGCTCGCAGGCAGACCACAAACCGCCCCCCCCCAGCCGGAGGAAGGCCCAAACCCCAGCCCAAACCTAAGCCTCAGGTACCCCAGTGCAGGGCACTGTACGCCTACGACGCTCAGGACACGGATGAGCTCAGCTTCAACGCCAACGATGTGATCGAGATCATCAAAGAAGGTACGGAGGGAGGGTTTGTTACAGCTGCAAGGTGCACTGCCAGAAGCAGTTAAGACGTGACTTTCCAAGCCAGCCCATAGTTACCTGGTCAGGCTTTCAATTTCACAGACTCACAGACTTAGTAAGGTTGGAAAAGACCATAGAGATCAGAGTCCAAGTTTAAATTTTGTGTGATAGCTCAGGGAGCAGAGAAGCCTCCACAGCTACACCAATCAAACCAGGTCACTCCATGTCAGACACATCAATGACAGGAATCACTGGGTACTGCACAGCTGCAAAGTTAGTGAGAGAGTAATTCCATCACAGATTCAAGCCTAAACCACACCTGTAGCAAAGAACTGCAAAGTAATTAAGTAGTTCCAACTCTGGGTCTCCAGAGCAGCCTCCTGAGGCACAGTGCTGTGTCCAAGGGATTAGCAAGCTCAGGTTCTCTGCTTCAAGTAAGTCCCCTCCGTCCTTCACAAGAAGGCTCTCACTGTGTGGCACAGCTCAGCAAGGTTGCACCAAGTGTAATAAAAAGCTTTACAGAGCCTGACTACTCACCTCATTGTCTTTGTTCCAGATCCTTCTGGCTGGTGGACTGGCAGACTACGAGGGAAACAAGGTCTGTTTCCCAACAATTATGTCACCAAGATATAAAAGACTGTCGGCATGAATTAGCATGAAGTGACCAGTGGTTGAAGATCTTTTCCTTGTCTTCAGGACATGAGCAGGAAGAATTACCCACAGCAGAGACTTTTGATCTTTTGTCTCAGAATCATACAGCAATGGACATACTGGCCAATTATTTATTATATTTAAAACCTGGTTTAAACACCTAGTAAGTGAAGAATGCTCAGACCTACCATCTTCCTGGAACAGGTGCGTTACAGTCTGGGACCAGGGACCTCGGAAGGGGTGTATTTAAGAAGTGCCTTCAGCTGATTATCAGTCACCTTTTAAAATATCTACTGAAGATAATGTTAAATGCACATTTCCTCTAATGCAGAACGTTTAAGTATGCTGCTACATGTCAGAAAGATTTGGGCTCATTTGGGACATTACCACCATCTGAAGAACTACTGTGATGGTCTATTTAAGTAATTCTGTACAGTCAGAATGGTTTGTGTGTGCTGATGTGTTTAGGGACTCCAACAGGCCCTGTAAGAAGTTAAAACAGAAAACCACAAAGTACTGTATGCTAAACAATGTTGCCTTCTTCAAGATTTATATTATAATATGGCTGGCCCATGTTGGATTTATGTTTATTGTTTTACTTGTTAAAAGAAGTGTGTCTATAAATGTACAGTTCTGCATAGATTGTATTCTGTATATAAAAATGAGTATAAGAGAAACATGTATGAATGTATATGTAGTAGTCACTGATCTTAGTAGTACTGCTAGAATTTTAATGCCAGGTACTTACAGATATGCACTACTCCTTTTAAATGGCAGCAGCACCAGTGTTACTGCTTACATCCGATTGCCTCCCATGCAGTTACCAGAAATCATGCTTTGCCTTCTGAACATCCATGAAATAAAACACAGGAAGCAGTTGGCTTGACAAGTCTGTTCTCTGTGCACTTTGTTCTCAGTTCCATGTACAAACTGATCCCTTCACAACAGCGCCTTTCAAATTTTACTGCACTGACTAATAAAGGAAGATCACCCTTCCTTTGCTCCACATTTTCCCTATACCCACCTGAAGTGCTGCTCAAACAAAATGTTCAGAGGCAGGGAAGAATCAATTGAGAGCAGGGTTTGACTTGTATTTTCAGATTCAGAGGTTTATTGGAGAAGGAGGATGCACGGGGGGGGGGGGGGGAAGAGATGAGGCTGAGCAAGGGAAAAAGGTAATGAAAGGCTAAGAGGGGGTTCTTAATAAGAAGTAGAGGTTTGAAGAGCTGAGCTGCTTTCCAAAGGTCTCATCCCTACAGTTCCACAGCTATAGCCCCTGCACAGTTGTTAGCACCACAGGAGACATAACATTTTCCTGCCTTATGTTGACCTAAACACAAGGATTTACAGGGCCTGTTCTTTCCACACGCATGAAGGCAACTACTAAAAAAAAAAAAAAAAAAAGAAAAAAAATCTTGTGTAACAAGAGTGAAAATAAGTTAATAAATATAATACAGTCTGTAAAGCCTGGAGAGATTCCATTGGAAACATCCATGAGAATAATCATCCAGATGGCAGACATATCCGGGCAGTCCCTTACAGAGTCACACTCACTGTTTAAAAGAAAGGAACTTTATTTCTAGGTAGAAAGTGGCACATTTTACAGCGTGAATTTAAAATGTCACCTTCCAAGCAAGTCTGAGCTGTCTGTGGTAAGGCTGGAATTATGTACAAAGAGCAGCAGTTCTGCCTCTTCAGCCAAGGCAAAGTGCACACCCTGCCAGGGCCCTCAGAGGAGTGATGCAGCCAGGTCCTTGATGATCTCGCTGTTCAGCTGAGGGATTGTGCTGATCATCATGAGTTTGCTGCTTGTATACTTGTTCTTTACAGCCTGCAGAAGGAGAGGAACAAAGATTTACACATACAACAGCTTTGTTCAGGCAGGTCACTTTGGGTCAGTTAGCCTGACTGCTTGGAAAACAAGCAAACAAGGCTGGCAGTGAACCAGCTTGCAAAACAGCAAGAACATGGGTTGTCTAAAATGCTCTGGTGTTTGTTAATGCACCAGCCTCTCACAGGTTTGTCAAAGCAGCCTATGCTTTAAGACAACATATAGAATAGCTGTTTTGAAAAGACTAAAGGGATGATTTAAGTGGTTATACTTACAGTGTATTTTGTTAACTTCTCATTTAGTTTGACCACGTTCTTGGCCATATGTTTCATAGTTGTCAGGAGACTCTCTTCTGCATAGCCAGTGTAGTACTGTTGCTTTGTGCCCTGCAGAGGAATCGTGACAGACCTGCTGTTTGCTCCTCAAGGCACGATCAGTTCAGGCAGCAAATGCCCCAAGCTCCATGGCTACGCCAGAAACTGAGGCTGTCAGCTTAAAGGACAGATCCAACGTAACTGCTGATGTGCAGAAGTCTGGACACTTCAGTTTCAAGGACTCTATTTATACATTGCACAGAGGACAAAAGAAGCAACTTCTGCAAGAGTAACCACGAGTTGAATTACAATTCACTATTCATGGGTCACCATTTTGTTGTGCCACATGTACTGCAAGAATGATAAAAATCTACCTTCATTTACAGTGTGATCTGTAACTCGGTGCCTTCGAGACTAAAATCCTTTCATACCACAGGGTCCACATAGAAAAAGGTAGTGAGTTTTCAGTGGTATATTCCTTTTTCTGCCTGCAGCTATGCATCAGGCTGTCCAGCCATCATTTGGGCATCAGCATTACCAACCTAGACAAAATTTTCTGAAGTACTGGTTTTAATGGTTCAATTCCACCACCTTAAGAAAAATAAAACCTTCTAACAACACGTTTTATTAAAACACTTACCCATTTGTTATGTCCCAGAATCTTTTGGGACAAGCATAATGCAGCAGCTGCAATCTCTGAAGGCCGATGGTGAACCATGTCATAGTCTATCAGCGTCAGCTCCATCAGGTATTTTGCTAGTGTGTGTTGCTTAGCATCAGCCTGCCAGAGAAAGAGTTTATTAATTCACAATGTTTCACTTCACTTTATCATTCATAACCATTGAGAATTGCTTATTCTGCTCAGTAACAACAAAACCAGCATACTACAGGCTGGAGACCATTCTCTCTACCAGGTATTTAGACACAAAGTCACATGAGGGATTTTAACAGAAAACTGCAGTATCAGGTCCTGCTATGCCCAACTAGGGATACACGTGCTCCCCCTGTAACACAGATTAAGGGTTGGGGAAGTGTAAAATGCCTTAAGGAAAACCTTATTGGTTACTCAGTGGTCTGTTGAAATAACTGAAGCCCACTTCACGTGTGGACTGTTCACCTGAGTAACTGCTGAGGTGGGGAGAAAAGGGCTGGGTCAAAGACAAAGCTTACCTATTGACTCTTTAAAATTTGCAAACAGAAATTACAAATTTCTAGTGTTGTACCCTGAACACCAGGACTAAAAATATGAAAAGCAAAGGTTCTGCTCCACGTATGTTTAGTTTAACAGTAAAATTAATGCCACTAAGAATGAACAGAGGGCCCAGTGAGCTGCGACTGGGTGCCAGTGACATTGCCGCGTTACCCCACACGGTGGAGTCTCGGAGCCGAGTATTTCCCGATCCAGCAGAAGGCAAGATCACATGGTAAAAATGCCTGAAGCAATCCTGGTGGACTTTACAAATATAGGGAAGTGCTACAAAACGAAGGAAAGCACCCACCTCCCCTGCTTTTGATGCTCTCCTTAGGAAATGAATTGGAAGAGGTCGCCCCAAATCGAAGTTCAATTCTCTGAGAATAATCATCTCCATTTCTCTGATTTCATTACTGGTGTACGCGTTGTCAGTGATGTACACAAAGTCTGTTATATCAGGACATATGATCTCTTCATATTTGGAAGCTATAAGCATTGCTGTTACACCCACTAGCTGAAGCTTCTTGCGAGGCACTGGATGACACTGCAACATCAGAATGGAAAAAGCAGAACCCAAAGCGTCAAACTCTTGATAAACAAATTTGACTTTATCAGTTAACTATACCAGTGCGGCAGTTCTTATAATATAAATGAGATTTTTCACTCTGAGTCCAAAGTATCTCTATCTAGACAGGCTTGAAGAGGACAACAGGCTCAGAGTTAAGGTGCTACACTATAACAGCTCTTACACAAAGAGCAGATGTTGTAGGTTCCTAGATTTATAAAGAAAGAATAAATCCTAAACTCATTTAAAAACACAGCAACTAAGTCTAATCTGAGCATGAGCTGAAAGGTGTCTCACTTGCAAGAAGCGATCGATGATGGCCACACACATGTACAGTGTCTCCTGCAGGAGGTGGAATCTCGAGTGGACCTGGACCAGCCAGTCAACCAGAATTGCTCTCATGCGCCCATTGATGGTCCTCCCGTCCAGGTACTGCGGACGGACCGACTGCTGCAGCTGTGGGGGACAGACAGACAGCCAGAGCCAGCTGTGAGCAGGGCCTGAGCAGCACTGCAGTCAGCACTGCACCCCTGGGGCACTGTATGTACCTCGAGCTCTCTCAGATACAGGTAGATGTCTTTCACGTAGTCACTACACAGCTGGGGGTTCTCCCAGTCCTCAGCATCAATGTCCTCGACATTGTTGAGTAACACATCAGAGAAGGCTTGGCACAAGTCCTCCTCTTGCATGGATACATCCATAGGGACGGGAGACAGAGCCTAAGGAACAGATATATCTGTTAATCATTCAGATTAAGTTTAAATGCTCCTTCGTTTCCATGTTTCTCAAGTTACTAACACAATTTCTTTAGACAGAGCTTGAAACCAAGCTTGCTCTCTAGTGCAGCAGGTTTTCATTGAGATGCTGCACAGAGAGAATCCAAAGACAGTCTAGTAATTTCCAGCTAAATCAAGAGACGTTGTTCAATACTTCAACAGGTTGTTCTGCCACCTGAACATCAGCATTCAAGTACAACGTGCATTGAACTAAAACCTTGGTAGAGAGGCTTTACTTTCTTAGCAGGGAAATGAGACACAGTTCAGATAAACTATTCTGAAGTTTGAGCTCCAAGTTGCAAATCAAGTTAAAAATCGGAACAGAAATCATCACTTCCTACCTTTGGAACATCAGTTTCTTTGATTGCTTGATTCACAGCAGCTGGAGGTTTGGGCAGTACAATTCCATTTGTCACCTTACCAGGTGCTTTCACAGGTTTTATGGATGCTTTGGGGCATTCTGCTTTCTGTAGTGAAAACAATTATTATTAGTACACTGAGGCCAACTTTTGCCTAAATACAGATTTTAAATGTTCCTTTACCTTCGTTATGTGTGTTCCTCTCGTTGCAACTTTATTTCCTATTTCTTCCAAAGCAGCTCTTTTGCCAGGAAGGTTAGTTTTCGCTCTCGTTCGAATGTCAGACACAGCATTCTCCATCCCTCTAGCGATCTAAAATGGTAAAATTGCAAAAGCTTAAGCGTCAGGGACCAACAGTTTTCCAGTGCCTGACTCCATTATACACCACGGTACCTGTTACCCATTGCTCAAACAGCTTTTCAATCCTACACACATTCAGAAGAAGGCGGCTCCTCCGTCTGTGTTGCAGAGCACTGCACTCTCTGAACTGTGTTGTATAATTACAGCAATATACCCAATCTCATAATTCCCAAACACTTTTTAAGGTTAGAGTGCTCGCCTGCCACTTAACTCTTTATTGCATTTAAATACTTTGTCACTGTAGTACTCTCGAGAAGATGCATAAAAGCAAGTTGTTATATATATACCGTATTATTTTTAGCTATGCCATAGGCGCAAAAACTGATATCCTGATACCGCGGGCGGCCCCGGCCCGGAGGGAGGCGAGGGCAGGGCCCGCACAGCGCGGCGCNAGGGGCGCGGCGCAGCGCCGGCAGCGGCATGAGCACAGAGACAAGGAGGGTTCGCTCCCGCCGCACAGAACTGACCGCTCCGCTCCGCTGCCGAACACTGACGGCTGGCGAGAGCTCCCGCGGCTCCCTTTAAAACCCGTCCCGCTCGCCTATTGGATAACTTCGTACAATGCACGCCCGTGATTGGTCCGCCTGCCCAGACCCCGCCCCAGCAGGAAACGGTTGGGGCGGTTTCCGGCGGCGCGGCCCCAGGGCAGGGACCCGCAACAACAGCGACACCCGCAG
>WEKX01005968.1:3030-44646 GCA_013390025.1 Pitta sordida | reverse complement strand
ACACTGCGGGGGACACTGCGGGGGACACTGCGGGGGACACTGCGGGGGACACTGCGGGGGACACTGCGGGGGACACTGCGGGGGCAGCCTGCCCTTCAGATTTCACATGCGAACTGAGAGCTCAGTAACGAGCGCCGAGACTCATGGACAGTGACAGGAAAGTCATTGCAATTGTTCTGTGTCTTGGTTTACAGACAAATATCCAACTAAAATTTAATGACATGGGACCACAAAAAACACAGAATAGAGATAATAGCCTTATTAAGGAGATACATATATTATTATATAGGCACAGATATACTGTAGCTACATAATCAAATTAAAAAACAAAGCAACAACCAACCAAAAACCAGGACCCTCCAGAAAAAAGGAGGGGGGGGGGGGAAAAACCCCAAAAGACTTTCATCCATACTGGGGTTCGGTGATGCCTGTAACACTGTAGGGGCATTTGCACAACCTTTGGGAGGCAGAGGCTGCCTCAGTTTAAGAGGGATGTTGAGATGCTTGAATGTGTCCAGAGAAGGGCAATGAGGCTGGTGAAGGGACTGGAGCACCAGCCCCATGAAGAGCAGCTGAGGGTGTTTAGTCTGGAGAAGAGGAGCCTCAGAGGGACCTTTTCACTCTCTAGAACTCCCTGACAGGAGGTTGCAGTCAGGCAGAGTCCGTCTCTTCTCCCGGGCAACCCGTGACAGAACGAGAGGACACAGTCTCAAGTTGTGCCAGGGGAAGTTTAGGCTGGATGTTATGAAGAAATTCTTCCCAGAAAGTGACTGGCCATTGGAACAGACTGCCAAGGAAGGTGGTGGAGTCATCGTCCCTGGAGTTGTTGAAAAAGAAAATGGATGTCACACTTAGTGCCATGTTTAGTTCATGAGAGTTAGGGTATAGGGTGGACTTGGTGACCTCCAAGGTCTTTTCCAACACAGTTAATTCTGTGATTGCTCTCTGAGTTTGAGCTGCAGGACTCCCACGCAAGACAGTGTAGCAAACTTGTATCATAACAGCCAGGATAGGGCCACACTGCTTTTCCTCTGGGAGCCAAGGGAGAGCACCTGCTGCCTCCCTGCCAGAGGCTGAAGGGATGAGACACCCGCCCCAGGCCTCTGCTGGCTGCAGCCCTCGCCTGCTCCATTCCAACCATCAACCCCCGCACCCGGAAATACCCCAAAGGTTCTTTGCGGCTGTCCCAGGCCCTGCACTGCCCAGGCAGGACCCACCGCCCCCTGCTGCCACCGCCCCCAGAACACATTGCAGCAAAGAAGAAGGGCAAGGAAAAATCCAACCGAGAGACAAACATTCTGCAATCTTCCCAAAACTGGCCCTGAATTCCAAAGGTCTGGATGGAATCATCACGCTCGTTATCAGCATAATTAACTGTGGCTAAAAGTTGATCCTGCACCGAGGTGGTTTTTTCTTGGGCAGTAAATGCAACAATACACACACACAAAGGGATGTTTGCAAAGCAAGACCTGCAGGAGCAAAGCAAGACGAAGGAAACCAAACTAGCATAAGAAACAGACTTTGAACGATACCAGTCTAACAGTTTATTTATTGCATACAAAAGGATTTCTTTTGACAATGGAATTTTTTATGAAAAGTAATTTGATGCATACTGTTGAGAATCTTCAAAGATGCTGCAGAAAACTTAAGGCAATGCATCTAAGCATATAAAGCACAGTAAGTGGTGGAAATTCTCAAAATGAAAAGCCTATTTATTCTCTTTCTCTTAAATTATGGTTAAGTCACAACCTTCTGCAACAGAAGTCAGCTGCAGCTTTTCAGCCCCTGCAATAGCATTAAGATTAGAACACTGATTCCTGACAAAAGTGTTCAACATCACACTACAATGTTATGCATACATTTAAAAGCAAGACAGTATCAGTAGCTGTTATAAAACAAATCAAACCATGAACCACTAAAATACCTCTAGTACCAGGCACTCAGATCAGTAAAATACTTCCTAAAAAAAAAAGATTCCCCAAACCTGTGCTTCTTTGTCCTGTAAGGAAGCCAAAATAGATTCTATCACATACCCAGGGTCTCTCATTTCAGAGGCCCTGGGTTTTTTTGTCCCATGTACCCCAAGTACCTTCTTGGAAGCTTTTAGAAGTGAGTATCATCAGTCTTCAAGCATTACTGGTCAACTAACTTCCTTTCCTTTCCACAGTCACTGGGAAACAAAAGTGTCTGCTCAGTCCTTCCAGTTACTTTTATTCATTTCTAGCAATGCAGCTTCAACTTCACAGTCACTTCACTTACGGCCACAATGAAACTTTAGCAGAAAACCAGGTCAGGGTTTGGAGCAGCCAAATGCTGTGTTGCCTGTCTCCCACATCCCTCATTGTACAAAGTGGTTTTAAGTTCAGTTCTAGGAACACAATTAAGCTTGAAAACGTCCATTTATCACACGTGCTGGAATAAAACTTCTCTCCACTTAAAGCCTCAGTGCCAGAGGTGTTAATTTTGTTGCCAGCAAGAAATAAAAAGTAAGCAGCTTTAACCAGACAGAAACAGGCATCAAATTAGATCAGGTAATATTTATAAATGGATAATTTTTTTAGTGTAAACATAACAGTTCATCTTCCGGGTTTACTGTAAACCATTTTACACATAATCTGATTATGAAAGACAAAGACAGGAGAAACTGTAGGTATTTATTATTCAATCCACTTACAAAGCAGGTGGCTTAATGCAAGCTAATTGACAGATTTATATACGATCCCCGAGGAACATCTTTCCAAAGTGACAGTAACACTGCCTCAATGTTTTTGCACATTTGCGTTTTGCAATGTTGAGCATATTTAAATAAACTATAATCTAGTACGTACATGTGAAAGAATGTTGATGAACAACTTGAATCCTGATGTGGATTAAAACATCCTCCAAAGGCAAAGTGTTAGTACATCATAACTTAATTCTATATACTATATTATGCAGCAAATCTTAACTATAGAAAATATTTCAATCAGTGATGGACTGTTGGTAATTTATAAAGAGGGACTCTATGATCAAGGCAAAAACTAGGTAACCACAACTTGTGTCTCACTTTCTACAGAAATTTACAGGCTTTCAATTTACTCATGAAAAATAAAAACAAGAGACAAATGGATTTAGCTAACTTTATTAACTTTAAATCTAATAAAAATCCCAAGACAAGCCTGGAATCCTTAGAAATTCTATGAATGCATGTATATAAACCCAAACAAAAACCCTGCAGCTTTAAGTCCTTGCTGAACGGTTTTATATTAAAAAAACCCCCACAAACCAACAACAAAATCCAAACAGCAACAACAACAACAAAAAAACCCAAAACAAACAAACAAAAAACCCCAACCCTCAATGTGCGCAGATACTTCAACTTAAGTTAGCAGAAGACCAAACAGATTCTAAGCTTTTTTCCATTTCCCTAATAATTCTTTCAATCTGCAAGTATCTACAATCCAGCTAACTGAAATCAACATTTAGTGTTCACTAGAGCTGTTTCACAGCAGCATATATTTAAGTTAGGGATTCAAATTTCTAGACATAGAAGAAAATGATAAATACAATCTGAACAGCAGTCTAAATGTTTAATATTGACATTCAAATATATCTGCATTGTGCTGAAATTTTAAAAACAAACACAAAAATCTGATCAGACAAAAACTCTGGTGATGAGTATGCTTTATGTATCAGTCAAACTGAATAGAGTTCCTATTCTGTTCCCAGTATTAAGGATGTTATTTGACTCAGAACTGATATTGTAAATATACAGCAGCCATTTTTTCCTAATTAAGGAATGTCTCAATACATAATATTATCCTTTTCTAGATGATCTTTATACATTTAAACTAAAATACATGATCGATTAAATTAAGGAATTCGAGGTTAGTAATGAGTGAAATCATACTTTCAAAGCTCGGTACTACATAAAACAAACCAAAAAAAAAAAAAAAGAGACCACACAATTCTACTTACTAAAGCAGCTAATCTTGCCTGCAAGTTTGGGGTCACAAAGCCCATAATATGTGCAAACAAATGCAATACAAGGAACCATGCAAAAATACAGTAATGAATTCAAGGGGGAAAAAAAAATCCTAAAAAAAAATTATAAATACACTGAAACTCAACTGTCTTCTACATAAACTGTAGGTCTAGCATTAGTTGTACCATGTAGCAGAGCCAGCACTCTAAGGTTCAATGCTTCCAAACCTGCGCAGGGAAGTCATGCCATCTTTGGTTGACTGCAGTACCAGGGAGGATGAGAGGGAGCGAGCGGGAGGACAAGAGTTCTGGAAAGCAGTGTCAACTTTCACTGGGCAGCTGAGCCTCAATGTCCACTCTGCAAATGGGGCACTTCTTGTTGGTAATCAGCCACTGATCTACACAGACTTGGTGGAAAAGGTGCATACACGGAAGGCGCCTGTCATCAGAACAGAGACACTGGGGTTAGTGAAGCATTTCCATGGCAACACATCCACTGGAAAAACACAACATGAGTTTTGCTACTCAGGTCTGTTCTTTCTGCAGGTGCATGTTTTCCCTCAGCTTTCACAGCCTTTCCAGTTGAACCTTAATCCTGTCTAGTGCCGAGAAGAAATGGATATGGGCAATGAAGTCAAGCATGAACTGGCTTTTGCTGTTTTAGGCTGATTTAACCCTGTTACAGCTTAAATAGCATTACACAAGCAGTTAATTATGGAAGACTGCAATAAAATTACCTACATTCTACCTAAAAACCATTAAGACTGACCAATGTGTGTTTTCAATTGCGACTTATTTTATCAGTTCAAAGACAGACAGCACTGAACAGCACTGTTAACCTAGGGCAGTACTGCAAAGCAATATGTCATCTGGATGGTGTCACAGGCAGAACATTATCATTAAATTCTGATATTTAGTGTTGTTTACCTGACATCTTCACCTTCCTCCAATATAGACAAACAGATGGTACACTTTTCCTCTGTGTCTTCTTCTGTTCCTTCCTCCCCATCTTGTTTGCAGTGCAGTTTCCTCTGTGAGAACCAATCAGTTGTTACCTTATTAGTAGAGATGACATTATTGACAAACTGAGTAAAATCTGTTTTTGATACATATTCAACACATTTCTTTGAAAGCATTTTGTAATATTTATTCAAATGTATTTGAACCAAAACCACATCAAGAACCAGCATTTGGAGCAAAGCCCAGACATCTCAAATTTAACTACTGTTAGCTATAAAAGTCTACAGGACTGAATGTATTTTCATATTGCTGCAACCTGTCCTTTTACTTATTGTCTGTGTATAAGTATCTTAAATTTCATTCACACAGAGGAGAAAACCCCCTTTCAAGCCTAGTGGCTTAAGTCACTATCTGTCAAGCATGAAAGAACTGTATCTCAGTGTGGATGGGATCCTATATTAGTATCATATATTAAACTCCAACTGAGAGAACTTCAACTGCCAAAATTGTGTACCAGATTCAAAGCTTCCCAATGTGATACACACCAAGCAGGTAAGCACCATGAACAATTTATTGCAAACAATAGTCTTAGTTTATTCTATGACTTATCACTGAAGCCTGTTGACAATTTTGCTATTACCAGTAGTTATTTCCCAAGGCTACTCTCAACTGCTGGACACGTTAATTAATCATAACAAACCACTTTTGCTTATCACAATACAGTAGCTTTTATCTAAGGAAAAAAATTTAAATTTTCCTTGGAAAAGAAGTCACATTGTAAGCTTTGCTTATAAGCCTTGAAATTTCAAGATAGGGAAAACATGCACTCTTTGAAGCCAACATTTCTGCAGATTTAAGCTAACCATAAACAGTACTGCAGGTTCAAAGAAATATTGCAGACAGGCCACAATTTAAGAAATCCTCACCTTTTTGTACTTATGTGGATATGTGCATCTTTCTATAGTTCCCTGTGTTGCTCCACGATTAACATTGCCTAATCGTTCCTCCAAGTGAATCAGCTCCTAAAAATCATGAAGGAATAAACAGTGTAAAAACTAGTATTTCAACTACACTGAGTAAATATTAATTTTATTCTAACCCATTTATATTTTCAGAATGACAACCTCTTATTTCCCGACTTACTCAAAAACAGACAAAGCCAAGAAATGGATGTTGTGTGGGAAAAGTGATGGGTTTCTGTAGAAAAATCCCCACACACGGCCTGGTATTTTAAGTTATAGGGAAACACTGTTTTACTACTGAAAAACTAAGAAACTGTTTGTTAGCTAGGAATGGTTACCAGTATGTTCACAAGTACTTGTGTGTCTAATGAGGAAAAGGCAATTAAAATACACGATGTAAATATTTGCTTTCTGACAGTCATTAAGGCTTAGAAGAATAAGAAAAGCTACTTAAGTTGAAATACCACAACTGATTGATTTTTGTCCAGCAATGAGTTTATCAGAACCATGAGATGTCACTGAAGAGGTTTTCAGTGGACTAGGTCATTAACTCTCTGCATCTGATACCTTCCATTTTCTCCTGTTTTATTTTCTTCGCTCCATTTCAACTCCTGCGCCAAGTAACAGGACAGTTAAAGTTGCCAAGTTTCAGCCCCACTAGGAGGGTCCTGGCAGTTAATCTGAGACACCACTACCAGTGAATACTCCATCCTACAAAGGGGTGGTGGGCAGAGCAAGATGTACCATCAGTTAATAACCACCTAAGCCTGCACTGTCCAGGGCACCTCTCACTGACCGACTGCTCCATGTGCCTTTGTTCCACTTCACCATAAATAAAGGGTATTTTCTTTATGATTCTTTTGTATCTCTATACATAGAGCTAGCTCTACCACGTACCCTCCCCATGTTCCCTCATGACACATTTTGACATATATCTAGTTTTTTCTATTACAAACCTCAAAATTGCCCCTGAAAGGGCCTCTGAATGATGTTCCATCCAATCCCGATGAAATGTAACGGATGTGAGGGTAGCCCGCCATGTCTGGTACCTATTCAAACAGCAGATGTTAAGTTAAACCTATTCAGAACAGTTTCAGTATTTTACTGTTCATGTCACAAAATTCAAGTTCCTTTTGCTTTCATTAAATCATTTATTTATACTCCTCAGCCTCAGCATACAATTCCAACCAACAGCACAACACAAACACCACTCTGAGCCCTCTGAACATAACCAGGAGCAAAACATAAGTGAGACTCGACCCCCTGTTATAATCACTCCACATCTGCATTACACACTGCTTGGACTCAATTCCCAACGCTCAAAATCTCAAACTACAATGTATAAACCAACGTAAGTGTCTACCTACTCTGTAAACAGAACACCTAAAAGCTACACATGACATTATGAAAAGGACTTGCTATAGATTCTCAAATACAAGGTTTTGGTACCACAGAAGAAACAAGGCTATCATTCAGTCTGAGACAAGCAGCCAATATTCTTATCTGCCTCAAAACAGCCAAACATCTTCAGACACACCTCGGATTTAGAGGCAGATTTAACACTTGCATCTGAAGTTGCAGGTTAACTACATACACTTCATATTCAAGCATCCACTGACCTCCTTGCATATTAAGAGATATAAGCAGTGAACAAAATACCAGTGTCCCACAAGCCCTTCCAGCACCTTTCACACAAGAAGGCCAAAAGGTAGTTAATGTAACAGGGACCCCTTTATAGCAGGGCTTCTGCATTCCCCAGCAAGATGGGTGAATAAGGGTATTGACTTTGTCAGAAATATACCAGCACTAATTTTTAATAAAATAAACCCCAAAGCCAAGTGATCAGCAGGTTCAGTTTACTTAATCCACAGAGCACACTGATATGAGGACTGCAAGCAGCAATTCATTTGGAAGTGTTAAGTGCTTGAGTACTATCTTCCTTTCTGTGCTGTCAGCTATAATGTCTCTGATGCTCTACTTAACAGCTCAAAATTCATCTCATGATGCCATCAACAAGTCAGATATCCCAGATATTATTTGTGTAGTCAGGTGTTCACATATGGCTTTTCTTCCCAGCACACAACTTCAAAGCTTAACATACATAAAGGCGTAAAACTGAGTGCATTGTGAAGAAGCACAGGCCTAGGCAAAGCCACTCAAAATACATTTCTATAGTACTGTAACTAAAAGCTGACATGGAAAAAAGATTTCTCTGCTCTAAATAGGTTTTTTTTTCAGAAAAGAAATGCAGATTCTGATTATTTTAAAGCAGTTTACATGGTGCTTGTTAAATGACCATGCAGTGCCAACATGAGCCACAAATACAGCCACAATGTTAGTACATATTAAGCTTTAATAAATCAGAGTAACAGAAACTGAAGTTGCACATTTATGTGCAAATCCAAACATTTCATGTAACTTTTATCTGTTGGTGTCTTACTGTTTGACAATATAAACTGTGGCTGGAACAAAGGAATTTTGGTGCAGTGGATTAAAATATATGCCCATTAGTAAGGACTACATTGTAAGAAATCTGTCTCAGATAATCAGTGATTTATGATTCATTCAGCATTTCAGTGTGTAATTCTACTTCAGCTTCCAGTTACACAAAACACATCTACAGAACTAGGCCACTCATTCACACCATGAGCATATTTATTGTCCCAGGTTTTTACTGCTAACAGACCCGCCTGGCATAACTTGGAAGTTTCTATTATTATATTGTGCATCAACTGCCACCACTCAGAGAAACGGAAACTCCTGACAAAAACTAACCCACATCTCAGAAGTAATTTTCACCACCTGTTTTTTTATTGACCAGGATTTGAAAAGAGTCTTTTGGAAAACAATGCATCTGCTAGTGCATCATTCCAGAAGCTGCAGAGTCATGGTGCACTGCTGTAATTCTGTAACTACAGTTCCAATTCCCCCAGCAGTCAGTTTACCAACTGCAGTGACACACACCTGCACAGGGCTCCTATTTGGAACAAATTCTGCTACTGGAGACTATTTAGGAAACCTACCAAATTTAACCTTAACACTGCAAATCCCAGAATTTCTTAGTGCATATACCACAAACTACTGAACTCAGGTGAAATAAGTATTGTGTGGGACGATACATTTTCATGTCAATAAATGGGCCTTTGCATTATCCTGATGGGGATGGCATAACACCTCTGCAAAACTCTGAGCATACAGTAGGGATAGGCGCTTTTATAAAACATCGTGAGAGGACAGCTTACATTGCTGGCCAAGTAGAACATGATTCTGGAAAAAACATCTGTTAGGAAAAAACCTGTTCTTTTTAACCTGCAGAATAAGCAGTCTGCTAACAGAGAAAGATTTTAACTAAGAACATCCATGATACAAGATAGAGAAAAGATGGATAGGAGAGAACCATCAATAATACCCAGCCAGGAACAGTCTTGTTAAAATCCCTTTGACAATTCCCATCAAGCTTCTAATGCAAAGAGATTTCAGCTCTCCTGAAACACCTTCACACACAAATCAAGCTTGTTTTCAGTTAGTTTCCATACTGAACATAAAAAAGGAAAAGTTTAAAGCTAATGAAGAATGGAAGCACTTAAAGGTAATGCTAGTTTGCACTAAATGCTTGTATATATTCTTTTGGATACAGTCAAATTAAAATACATCCTTTAAAGTAAGATCATTCTGGACCTGCACATTCCAGTCTGTTTCCTGTAGAACAAGTATCATCTGTTTCTGGTCTTGCACTTTCTATTGACATCTCCCACGACCACAAAAATCTGCAGCAACTAAAAAAATTCAAGGCCAAGTTTGAACCATTTACAACACAAACATTCTGAAACAGTTAAACCTGCAGGGAAGGTTTTCTTCCTTGCTACCCTCCATTAAACACCTTGTATCTTTCCAGGATCTTTCTGCTTTTCAGTTGCCACAGTCAGTAGGAAAGATTCTTTCACTGCCTGGAAGAATCCACTACTTATCTTGTCCACCCCAACCTTCCATTCCACAGTTCACATTAAGAATGATCTTCATATGCATTAAAACAAATCCCAACAGTAAAGATTTTCCAGTTAACTCCTCAGCTGCTATCAATACTCAAAAAGAAGTAAAGCTGATCAATTAATGTCTTAGTAAGCAAAATTCAAACCAGGAAAAGCTGCATTTTCCCTAGAGACACTGTGTGAAGGAACAAGTAACACTTGCTGTACAGATAAAACCCAGCTGTACTTGTGTCTGAGGAGAGCAGAGTGAGCCCCCTTCAATAGCCTAAATTCTACAAAAACCAAAAACCAGAAATTCATGTTTATATTAAAAAAGAAGTAGAAGCTGTGACAGAAGTCCCTTTCCTTGGAAAACACTGGTATGTAGTTCATTATGAAAAGCCATCTTCCTTCTGCTATTTATGTCATCTTACTGAGTTACACAAATTGCCATCCTGTCCACCCAGATGTGGTAACTGGTGCCAGCACTCAGCTAAAAAGCCTTTGATGAAAGTGCCAAAAGAGCAGACAACAAAACAGTGGCAGCAACGAAGAACAGAGGGACGGACAAAAAGCTTTTGTCCAATGTTTTATTAGTTATGCCATGCACTGATCTTCACTTGAGTGATCTTCCTAAAAATGATGGAGCTAATTGAATGAATTTGTCCAGAATGCAACATGTAACATCATGTAACAGATTTTTCCTCAGCACAACATTGAAACAATAACAATGGGAACACAAACTACTCTAAGCCATTGTCGCACTCAAAACAACTGTGTTAAATGAAGGAGGGAAGCACAGATGTAAGTGAGCTCTTCCTAAGTGCTTGTAATCTACGACTCCTCTTGAAGCTACACTTAACCAAGTAAGGGTTTTTACAACCAAGCTTGTAGAAAAGGAGATCTTGCTTCCCCAACCCTCTATTTGGACTGTCAAAGCTGCTGAACACTCCTTATCTTCCCCCACATACATTTAACATTTTGGCTCCCTGAGGATTAAAACTGCCTTTCCAGCACTGACTAGATGAAGATTCAGTTATCTGTGTTCAATTAAAATCAAAAACTGATATATCAGAGTCCTAATGTCATTAAAACCCAATAACCCATTATGCCCTTTCCAGGCTGGCAGTGGTTTGAAGAGGGTTTAGTATTCCACAGAAGAAATACCCACTGCCAGCAGGGCTGCATGGCATTTCAGAAAGTGCATTCAACACTAATCAAATTTTCAGTTGACCAACTGCATCAATTACTTTAAAAGACAACTCCCTCTCAGAAAAACCCCAAACCAACCAGCAACAGTCTATGACATCTGCATCAAAAACACTACTAATGAGCCTTGGAAATTTCTATTTAGTACTCTGTACTTACAGAAAGAAGAAATCACTCCTCAGAACATTAACCACTTAGCAGAGGGGCTCTAACCACAGCCTCTCCTCCCCTGTCCCCTATTCCTAAAGTTACAAAGAAAAACCCAGAAGCGTGGCAGCTGCACCGTTGCCTTTTATGGCACCTTTGTTTAACATTAAGTTTTTTAGATTAAAAACTTCACTGACTACTTGCTCTCTATTCAAAATTAATTTTGCTGACAGATCCACTGTACTCTCACATACACAGAAATTAACTTTGACTTTCATTATTGCCACAGAAGGGGGAAAATCATCAAAAGGCATTTGCAATGCTTTGAACTTTTGTATATGTAACTTCTAGGTGCTCTAACCTGCCTTAGTGTTCCTGCAGTGTGTGCAATCTGAAGATACAAAGTTAATCAGAGACTCAACACAACTCGAAAGTCATAACACTCCATCTGATCTGAGCAAGGTTTAAGGCAGATCCCAAACACTTGAGGAAGTGCTGCTTGGAGCAGGCTATTCTGATAACGTGCTGTCAGCCCTGTGTGTACAGAGCCTCAAGATACCAAGAGCTTTGGTTTCACTCAGACATGAATTACCGTTACAGGGATCAGACACCCCTACACAAACACCCAGAGCAACTTTTACCAATTAGAAACAGCAGTTACTGAGCAGAAGTGCACAAGTGCCTAAAATCTTCTTACACTTTCAGCAAATACTTCTGATTATTCTCTATCACAAATTTCTTCTGTCCTGCTAAAAAGATGATCAACAGTGGGGTCCCAACTACTTGCTTATGTAACGTTTTAGTTGTAGGAATATCCCAACTGAAGCGAAAATACAACTAAAAGTCTCTCTTCACACTGTAAGATAAGCATTATATGAACTCTGAAGTTTCTAGAAACTTCACAACAATAGTGGAAGTAAATCCTGTACCTGACTTATTAGCCCTAACAGAAAATGAGCTAAAACAAGCCTATGTTTCACTTGCTGCCTCCTAAAGCAACTGCAGTTCCCTGAACTATCAGCAGAGCCCTTTATATTTGGCAATCTAAAGCAACTGATGTTACCCGTTCTACTACAACACATGAAACACATGCAAGGGAGGCAAGCCATTTTTCATCCACTTGAGAAACAGACACCTAAGTGAAAAATGAAGAAAATCTTCTGAACAGATGATGCACAGGAGGATAAGGAGATGTGGCAAGAATCTCGTTGGCTACACTAAAATATCGAATTCTACAGACTGCTTTAGAAAGTTTGCGGTAAGCACACAAGCTGGGCATCAACAAATTACCAACCTTCCTATCAGGGATTATTGTGTTTGTTAGTCACAGAGCAGGAACAGGCAATGTAAAACCAGATTGGAGACAGTTAATACAGTTTGGTTGTAAATTCAATCCCCAGATGTCAATTCAGGCTGCTAACAGAGGCATTTTTGGAATGATGAGACTTGCAGGGGTTTTTTAGAATTTTACCAGAATTTTACAGATGAACTTATAGTTTTGGTTGGATTATCTAGCTTTAGAAGGATTAAATATTATTGGTTGACCACACATAAGCACTAAACATACTAAATTTGAGTCTCTATGAATTTTCATTAAACAAAGTTTAGAAAAAATAAACCTACAAACTTGTCACACAGGATTAGGTTGATAAACACATTATTTGAAAAGAATCAAATCTCTAGATGGAAGTCTAGTTGTGCTGTGCACACACCTTAAAAAAGAAAGCATCAGTGCTAAATCTCATGCACTGGGTAGAAAGTTGGTACCTTTAACAATCCAAAACTCAAAGAAGAACCTGAACTTTAAAAATCAGATGCAGAGGGTCAATGCATTGCAAAGCAAGTGACAACTTTTGTTTTACAAGGGCTGAAGTTAGAAATGTTAATGCCCTCACTGTTCTATTGTACACTGAACCTGTTCAAGCCCCTCAGCTGGGAGCAGCCCACAGACACAAGTGTTTTCTTCTTCAGCTGAAACACTTTGCAGCTATGTATACATGTCTAATTTTCCTGACAACCAGAATTACAACGACCAATGACTGATTTTTCACAAGCTGTGTCCTTACCATTAGAGGAAGGGCCCCTATTTGCAAGTGATGAAGTCGAGGAGGTGCGTGGTAGTGGGCCAAGTGAGGATGCAAGGGCCCTGGAGGGTAAGTAGCTGCAGTCACACCAGCTTCAATTCCTAGTTCCCTGTTGCAGGAATGAAAGAAAAGGTAAACTTTGCCTCCCAGGTACAATTCCACTGCTTCGGAAAACCTACTACACAGCACAGCTACAATAACAGCTTTACATAAAATTCTTTTTAACCTCATTTAAACTTAGCTAAAGAATTATTCTACCATAACTAAAAGTTCTTTAAAAAGAAGTTTTGAGGATTTAGTATGAAAAATCAGTCAGGACGACTCCACATAAAACAAACCCAGGAATATTATCCACGTGGAGTCTTCTCTTCAGTGCATGGTGTGGGAACAGCAGTTGTCATACATGAACCTCTTCTCTAATGGTCAAAAGTACTTTCTTTTAACAATAAATATATTGTGGAACTTGAAAAAACTCTCAGTTTTACAAGCACAAACCTACAAAGTCTTCAGCAATATTTTATTTGCCTATTTTAGAATCAATTCTTCAAATAACTATCTAGAGCCAGCGACACTCAATTTCGTTTTAAGAGTAATGGATAAGAACTGCTAGAAATAGATTTAAGATACTGTTTTGAGTACTCAGTATTTCAAAGCTGTATCAACATCTACAAGTTTTAAACTACAGGTGCATGCAGCATGTTTTAAAACCACAGCTAGCATTATCAGCACTCTGACCAGCACATTATGGTCTGTCCTGAGTCCCTAAGAGCCAAAACAGTGTCAGATTACTAACCAGGCAGATCTCTCTGGAGCTTGTCGAGGATGGGAAGACATAGTCTGAGGCACATGAATGTGATGCCCATGACCATAATTGGGATGCATTCTGTGAGGATGTGGAGGAGGCCGCTCATGAGCACGTCTAAACAACATAAAACAGCAACATACACTTGTCAGTATCAAGAAAGCAACAGCCACAACCAAAAGATTACAATTACCACAATGCCTTTGAAATAAGGAGCTTCCCATGCAATGTTTTATTTTTTAACTTGGGATGCAAGTTAGAAACTAATTGTAATAGTTACATAGTTAAAATCAAAGCCAACTCTGGCTACAGTGATCTGTCCTTCACTCAGCAGATGCAACCACAAAGGATTAAACACTTTGTCAGCCTGACCTCAAACAGCCAGCAGGAAACAAAGGCCACATGACAGTCATGGTCAGACTCAGTCATTCACAGTTCTCCTGCAGTTTATTTCTAGTAAAACTAGACCAGCAAAATTAATTAGGGGAAGCTTACTACACTAATCAGATTTGACTTGTCTGAGGTTGGGCCAATACCTACAAGACTGATTTTGCATGTAAATTGTATGAGGATTGGAGGGAAAATGACCAAGAGCAGAACAATTCCACACAATTACAAACAAACTATAGAGGAGAAATTTCACTGAGCAAATCAACACTGTCTGACCCAAGATTGGTGACTTCAGAGACAATAGCAAGGAAAAAAAAACCTATTAACATTTGACTACAATTCCTATACATAGAAAGGAAATTCACTACGCTAAGAAAAGCCAGTATTGACAATTCCAATCCCTGAACTACTGGAAAATTTCCAGATGTGATAAGACAGCATTTTAAGGAAAAATAATAGTAGAAGCCATTTTACCATCTTACAATCTATCATGTTCTACTTTGAGCAGTTATTGCCTACATATATGTTTATAAATAAACCTGGAAAATGCCTCAGAAGTTGCACTTAAAACGATCTTCAAGCATTAACTTCTAAATGAGTTACAAGTTACTTACCAGTAAAAAAAGTCAGGAGCACCAACTAGAGAGCTCATTCTCAAATATCTCTTGGATATTTAAACTTAATCTCAGAATTAAAATAACTTCAGTTACTTTGTGATTGATTACTAAGGTACTACTGACCTGATATCTGTTGATACCAGGGTAATGATTCTAGTTAAGCAACAACAGTTGCTTGTCTTAATATGTATCACCAAAGCTACATCTCAACATACATGTATGAGAGCATGATCAGTCTCCTCCTCTTCTAAAGACAAAAGCATAGTAAAGACATGCAGGTGTTTAATCTGAATTAAATCTGATAAACAGTCTGTCATGATAAATTGCTCATTTTAGTTAGATAAAAAAAATGTTAACAGTATCAGCAAGGCAAAGCACTCCATCTAGAACACACCTGAACTGAGCTCACGATGTACCTTCTAGGCTATCCAGCCAGAAAAGGAATTCCTGCCTGTTATCCAGAGCGGAAGTAACGGGCAAGAGAAACACCAGCTCCCCTTCTGTTCCATGTGCCCCTCATGCCTTACCTGGAGACACTACCCAGACACATAAGCGAGCAGGTTCACTCTCACTGTGACTGATGGTACATAAAGACACTTCTTACCATGGTTTAACACTAACAGTTCCTAACCATGCAATTAACAGTTTGAGATTCACATGCAACACTTTACAAACCTGAGGGGAATGAACTACATGTATAGATATTGTTCTGAGTACATGTGTGACATACGTTGGGTGTTGCATCATTCGTCTTCTCTGGACCTCCATCCTCTGGATGACTTCATGAGGATGTAGCCTCTGAGCCGGAGGGGCTGTTGCAGGGATGTGATGGGATATAGGCTGGTGTGTGGCTGGAAGATGCTGTGGTATTGGAGCAGCTGCATTGGCTAAAGGATGAGTTGGTGGTGGAGGCGGAACAGGATGAGAAGATGCATGAGAGGAGATTGAAGGATGGAAGGGATGCACTGGATGAGGGATAACATAATCTACTTGAGGTGGAGGTTGTGGCTGTGGAGGAGGATTTCCATGAGAGTGAGGACATGCAGAAGCTTGATGGTGAAGAGGTCTGGTCAAGGAAGCATCTGCAACGAAAACATCAGGTGCTTTTAATTTGGTCAGTAGCATTAAATTTATTTTTTAAAAAAATCCTCTCACAGGTGCTTCAGTATTATTACACCAATGTAAACAGTGGCAATACAGGAATATGTGTTTACATAATTTTTATGTAAAATGATTCTAGCAATATACCTCCCACAAGAAACACAGATTTTCTGCAGCCAAAAGTATTTTGTTTACCAGTGCTGACAAGAAAAAAAAATTCTGTGTGATACACACTGAAGAAGGTACATACAACGGTTTTAGTCGGAAGGGACCTTAACTATCTTCTAGTTCCAGCCCCTCCACCATGGGCAGGAACACCTTCCACCAGACCAGGCTGCTCAAAGGCCCATCCAAATTTGTCCTTGACCACTGCCAGGAATGGGGCATCCACAGCTTCTCTGAGCAACCTGTGCCAGTCCCTCACAAGGGGTATTTCCTCCTTATACCCAATTTACTCTTTCAGTTTGAAGCCATTCCCTCTTGTCCTATCATTCCCTCTCCAGCTCTCTTGGAGCCCCTTCAGGTTTTGATGTGAGGTTTACTGCACCCTTCAGAAGGCTGCAATAAGGTCACTCTGAAGCCTTCTCTGCTCCAGGCTGAACAACCACAGCTCTCTCAGCCTGTCCTCATAGCAGAGGTGCTCCAGCCCTTACAGCCACTCCATGGCCCTCCTCTGGACTTGCTCCACCAGGTCTATGTCCTCCTTTGACTGAGAAGCCCAAATCTGGATGTGGTATTCCAGGTGGGGTCCCATGAGACTGGAATGGAGGGGGAGAACTCCCTCCCCATTTTACTTCATGTTTATTGCTTAAAAGTTCAATCCCCACCCCTTCCCAAGTTCACTATTCTGTAGACAGTAAAATCCAAAAGAAGTTATCACAATCAAACAAATAAGTTGACTCTCTGACCTTGCTAAAGCAGAATTCACAGGGGGATGGGACAGGGGAACAAACAGAAAAATTAAATTAAAAGCCAGTGCTAAAGTACAAAGGAGATAAAAAATATTTTCACAGTAAATACAGTTTTGAAGTCTCCATGTTATGAGCTACTGCAATTACACTCTGAAGAAAATATTGTAACTTTACCTTGATCCTGTTCAAACCTCCTACGGGTTAACTGCTCAAATACACTTCTTAATACATGTTTTGCTAGGGCAGTGCTAAGATCAGAGCAACAGACAGCGGCAGCAGTACTTACAAGGAGAATGCATGTAATGCCGGCAGGAAGAGAGCGATGCCTGAGGAGGAGGTTGTGGCTGGGGCTGAGCCACGATACCGGATCCATATCCGTCTATTGCCATGGACTGGCTCGGGCCAGCCGCAGCCTGGTGCCCGTAGAGCGTAGTTCGAGATGAAGAGCCAGGACAGCAGGGATCAAAAGCAGATGTCCCATGAAAAGCACCACTTCCATGACTTCTTATACCACTGTTGCTTAAGTCTACTGGCAATGCCTGCTGTGTAAACAAACCATCTTTTTTCAAGCAATTCTTCAGACGTTGAAAACAAAGTCACACTCAAACACGTTATAAAACATTAAAATAAATACTATCACAAGCAACTCAGGTACAAATTTTGAAGTTTTAAGGCTCAACTCTAGAACATTCTTTAAATGTGATTAACAATTCTTATTCCTAAGTTCTTGAACCTGGTGAAAGACTAAATTTATTACACTAGATACTGTAAAAAATGTGCCAAAATAAATCAAGACTAAACCAAAACCTCCCTAATGGATAAATTAGTAAGTATATGAGAGCTACATGCATTGAAACATTAGGATAAAGATCCCACTTCTAGCATTTCAGTTGTGCCTAATGTATTACACTCAATACAGAAACCAGATTGATAGTTCTGCATATTGTAAATGAGTTCACACAGTGCTGCTTTTTCTTATAACTATTGTTGCAAAGCTGTGATTTTAGTTACTGAAAAAGCCTTAAAAAATAATGCTTTTAGAGGAGGAACACTTTTACACCTTTTATATACAGAACATTAGACCTGACACTTCTCTTTCCACAAAGCAGCTCTATTATTTGCATTGCAAAACTGCTACAATGGGGAAAGTATTGGTTTGCTTAGACACTATCATCTCATAGTTATCAAGAGGATATCAGCTGTCAGTGATTACTTGTTGGATTATACCCTCTGTATAAAATTTCAGGTTTTTGCATTCACATCATAGCTCAAATTTTTCCTTTAGTTCCCCGACGCAGAGAAAAAGAGCAATTAATAATTCAGCATCCTATTCTCTCCTCTCCTGTCCACTGACATCCCAAGTCCCAAGGTGTGATTGTGAGAGAGCCACAAGAATTAAAACGTGCCTGGTCATGGTAAGTGGTGCCAGAACTGCTGCTCGCTCCACACGGGGCAGGCACTGGGGGAGGCCTTTCCACAGGGCAGCTGGAGTCACTGAACGAAGGAGACAGCGGAACAGCTGGGTGAGGGTTGTGGTGGTGATGGTGGTGATGCTGGAAGTGGTGGCCGTGCTGCTGAAAGCAGCTTGTATGCGGGTGCCCCAATGCATGATGAGTCTGTGAAGGTCCTCCACAAGGAGAATGCTGAGGGCAGCAGGATGGTAACCTTGGCATGGCCGGAGGGCCAGTTTCCAGTGTTGTATTAGATGCAGTTCTTCTTATTTCATCTTGAAGAGAAAAAAAATTAATATTGAAGTGAAAGAATTCAGGAAAGCTGATCACTAAGCAGTGCCTTATATAGAAAAAACCCTCTGTACTTCATGATTAAATAATCAACCAATTGAAAAACAGACCTGGAATAAAACTGACACTTGCCTTATCCCACTAGTTTAAGGCATATCATCAGCAGGGAAAGCAGGAAAGATTGTCCCTGTGGGGAGTGTGCAGAGAGTTCAAGCTCTTCTGCAGCTGTGGTCTGCTCAGGTTTGTGTCCCTCCCCTGACCTGCCAACAGGGCAGTCTTGCTTCAGTGATGAGTGCTACCTGTATGCACAGCTCTACACAGGTCTGCAACTATTACAGGTCTGTATAAATGTGCCCCGAGGGAAGTCACCTACAGCAGGAGGTTCAGGGAATCTTTGCGTATCTTTCACTTCCTTACAGCACATTAACCCTTCCCCCCCCACCTCTGTAACACACTCCAACGGGAGATGTAATTCCCAATGAACTACATTCCAGCTCTTCAAAAAGCAAGGATATGTTTCATTACATATAATGAGGTCATTCCACTAGGAAAAAGCAGAAGGCCCCAGCACAATTTCCTTTATATTGCTGTAGAAATCAATAGTCTTTTCACAGTCCTGTCCTCTCAACCTACTACTGTTAAACTCAGTACTAGAAGTTCACATGCAATTTCATCTCAAGAATGCTGATTAACTTCCTCTACCTCCTTTGTACTGGGAGGCAACACAACAGTTCAAAGCTCTTTTCTGTACCTCCAGCTGAAGTACCAGCAGTGCTGCCACTGGGAAGACTGGACGTGGTCTCTGGTGCTGCAGAGGGCTGGCTACTGGAGACGCTGGGAGCTGCATCAGAGGCCTGCTCTGAGGTAGAGGTACTAGAACTGTTACTGGAAGCAGAACTCACGACCTGCGGCTCCACTCGCGCTGACGTGGTTGGCACAACTGTTGGCTCTAGTGAGACAAAGGAGCTTTCATGTTCTTTGAGCTTTAAAGGCTGAAAGGCTTTTTTATTGTTGTTGCTGCTGCTGCTTTTGAATTATTTTACAAGAAATTCTCGATTCTGGCCTTGCCAGAAGGTAAGGGTCAGGCTTCTGTGTTCTGACAGGTACAAACCTCAAAAGGCAATTCTGTTTAACTCATGCAGGGAAAGAAAATTAGAATTACCTTATTTCCCCCCACCCCCCTCAATCGGTTAATTTTTTTTAAGAATTGACAACAATTCCCAACTAAATCTGACATTCAAGTTGTATTTACCGAACTAAAAAAACCTACTAGAAAGGAGATTAAATTGCTTTGTTACTTTATGACAAAAATACTTGCTGAAATCTTCCATAAATCCACAGACAAGTTACTCTGATTAAGCACTACCCTTACAACTTTTCAATCCCTACCAAGAACATGAAAACTTGTAGATCACTCACCCAGAACAGTGTAACATCTAAACTAGCAGTAGTACTTTACAAACTTCCATCATTCTAGATTCAAAGGACTAAAGATCTTCACACACATTAAAAGCACATTAATTACCAGTATTTGAGACTTCTCTTAAAAGTACATACCTTTACAATGTGTAAAATGAACATGTAACAGTGAGCAATGTATTTAATAGATTCTAAGAAATATGAACACTTGATAGATCTTGTCCTTCACTAGGCAATTGCAGACAGGTTACTATTTAAAACTATAAATTTGAATTAGGCCACCAAGTAGCTTTGAAAAAGCCGTTGACTAAGTTTGAAATTTCTCTCTAATTAATGAAAATGCAATGACATGACTAGGAATATAAGGCACCATAAAAGGGAAGATTATCAGAAACAGCTCAGTTTATTTTAGTAAAAACATCTGCCTGGTTATCAGGGAAAAAAGCATCAAAAACTTCAAATAGTTCTCTTACACAAAGTCTCAAAATAAAATATGACAGGTTTTCAAGATTTCTCTCTATATCTAGCAGAAGCATCAGCAACTTAGTGAGCAAAGGAATAAATATATCTTCCCTCTTGCAAGTCTTCCAACTCATCACATTAAAAAAAACATGACACAATACCTACATTTAAATTCCTTTGGTTTTTAATGTGGCATTCTGATATACTAATTTTATTTGAAGGAGAACATTTTGGGAGAAATGTATTTATGTTTAAATTCAGAAAAACCCCAGCAACTCTATAGTACATGTACCATCCCCGAAGAGCAGAGATCACACCGTGCTTGAGCCTGAGTGCCAACAGCATCTGTGCACACTCCTGCAGTCAGGCCTGCCCAGTTCCACCATCTGCCACGCAGAGTTCTGTTTCTCCCCACCCCAAACCAGTAAAAATCTGGGGGCTTGGTCAATCTCAAACCATGAGCTAAGAGAAGCTGAATTGCTCCACGTGCTTTACCAGACATTAAGGCAGGAAGAAGGGTGAAGATACAATCCTTATGCTCATGGAAACAGCCAGCCAACATTTAAAGACTAGTACTGCAGAAAAAGTCAGTAAAGTTGGGATGAACTGCATAGCTGCCTTGTAACAGTGTTAGTTCACAACTTTTATCATCTTACACTAGTTCATGTGTGAGATTTGATGCCTAAAACCAGAAACAGTATTTTTGAAATCCTGGAAGACTCACCTTGGAAAGGCATTTCCTTTAGGAGGTGGGCGAAACAGCCAGGTCTTAAATACACTCATTACAGAAGTTCATTCAGTAATATTTTTAAAAACACCTAATCTGGTTTCTGAATTTAAGACTAAGTTCTGTAATTCGAGTTTCAAGAGTAAAGCAATAGAATCCTAATGCCTCTCCAAGAATACAGCTGATGGGATATCTGACAGTAAATCCATAAAGAATCTGTTTATCAATCCATCCTTTTCCTTAAATCTGCCCATCAAAATTATTCCCAAACCTTTACAACTCTCCAACCCACTCCAAAAATCAAGACACTTCGCAGAATAAGATATTGCAAGATACTAAAGCTTGAGATGAACTCAGGGACAGAACCACAACAGGACCAAATTTGTGTTAAACATTAGAACAAACATGCACCCAAGAAATCCCCCAAATCACCACCATCAACAAAAAGACAAACATGCAACAATGTACACGAGCTTTAGTTTTTCCTTCTCTCAACTTTCTGACAATACCTGGAAGCTGCTCTTGTGATTTTCAGCAGGAATAGACTTAGTAAGCACCAGCAGGTTTTAATGTTAGGAAACAATGAAGGTTACAGCTTCAGAAACCTAACAGACTTTACTAGTTTAGGGTTGGGCTTTTTTCTTTTTAAATTATTTTTACTCCAAGGTGTGAAGGAACAGTAACTATTCCAAAGCATAGGCAATGATAGATTTTCCTTTTATAGTGCTCTATTGAAGTGCATATTTTTCAAGAAGTAGTTCCAACCTGTTCTGTAATTTCTGCCTGGTGAGTCAGCCTCACACACACACCCAGGGCAGCTTTGGGAGACAAATTACATCTAACAGATCCATTGAAAATGGCTAAACTTTTAATTTTCAAAGGAAGGGCACATCACAATTTCCTGAAAATTAGTCATTCTCATGGAATGGTACCTCAGAACTGATGGAATTAACTCCACTGCCCTTAATTACGCTGACCATATTGCTCCTGGAAAAGGAAGAGGAGATGTCTGACCACACAACTCACCATCCTCATCCACTGTGAGGTCCACGACTTCGGCCGCGTTCTGCCTGAGGGGCTGGATGACTGTGGAAATCCTGCTGCGCGTGCGCTGCTCCGGAGCCCGCGGAGCGTGGGAACCAGAGCTCTGGCCCCAGTGGGACCTTGTGTGGCCAAGGGCAGAACGGGACCTGGAAAAACGTTAACAACTGAAGTACTCACCTACATTCTGCCATTATTCATTTTTTCTCCTCATGTTTGAGAGGTTTTTTTGAAGTTGGTTTTTTTTTTAATATCAGAAAAGCCTTGTTTTATGTAGGAATATCCCAGGACACCCACACGCACAAGATGTTACTTGCAAACGTTATGCAGCCTTTCCCAGGTAACAGCAAATACCCAACGCAGAGTTTAAACGGCTTTAAACCATGTTTCCTATGAAATACATACAGGTAACTTACAAAAATTCACTGTAAAACCCTGTAACTGGTCAGGCAACAATTACATCTGAACTTGTTTTAACTTTTAAACAGTAAATGAAGAGTCTCCAAACCCTATACTATTTCTATCCAGTGAGAAATTGTTATTGTCTCTATCAATAACGGAACTAGAGACAATACAAATTCATAGACCTGAAGTACTTTTGCAGGTGAACTTGTAACAGATTATTTTCAGGGGATAACTTCTATACTTCAGATTCTCAGAATATCATAAGCCTCTGGACTTTCCTTGCTAATGTTGTTTTGCTCCCCCTCCTTAAGCAACAAATTTAGCTTTGCATGATACTTAAACTACAATGAAATGTGGCGTGATAAAAGGAAATCATAAGCCTGTAACCAAACCTAAGGAAATGGATGGTATTCTGTTCAATTTAACCATATAAGCCCACTCAAAACAATGATCTTTGCAGTTTGTATCCTCTTTGGAAGATACAATCGTTCATTAAGGGAAAGAGATTTTTACAGTATTGTATTTACCATTTCACTCTCAAAAAACTTTGACTCTTCACTATTTACATAAATCCAGTGTCTTATTTTCCAATCTGGAAAAACAATGTACTCAGGCTTCAGAAATCCAGAAGAGGAAAATGTGAAGAAAAAGGAATGACTTCACTAAAAACAAACAAAACTCATTGCACAAATCACCATGGAGCTACCACTGTATTGGCTGTAGCATTGCAGAAGGTAAAGATAGAAGTAATTTTTTTCAAGTCTTTTAAGGCTACTACAGAAAACACCTCTTACTGATTCTAGAAAGATATAAAGCTGTTTACTTTTATAGAAGCATCTTATCTGGCTTTCGTCAGGTTTGAAGATTCCTTCAAGGAACTCCACTTTAATAGACTCTGTAAAATCTTACAAACACAACTCAGCTTCCAGAGAGGCACAGGGGAACAGGAACACATGCACAGCAGCTACTTAAAAAACCCCCTCAGCTAATCCCTGACAGCTTACACTTGCTCTCTCCAGGATCTCACTCTGCAGCTTGGCTTGCCCAAAATTCTGCCCCATCAAGCCAACTCCAACCACCTCAAAGGCTCCAGATTAGCTGGAATAGTCAAGCTTTGGCAAAGCTGTGCTTTGCAGGCTTGCTCACAGTTGTTGTTTGGGTTGGTTTGGGGTTTTTTTTAATAAAAATGCATACTATGCATCCTGGATAGAACTTCAGCGACCTTATGGGCTTTTAATGACACAGAGCATTGGGACAAACCTGAAGACAAGCAAAATTAATACAAAGAGATGCAAATCTCACCTGTAGTTTTCACCAACTGTGACGATCTCCACTTCACTGTCTGTTGAGGTAACATTTATTTCTTCATTAGCAGTGACCTGGGGAGTGGAGGATGCTTCAATCACCACAACATCTTCATCAATACTTCCTGATAAGAATAAAAGAATAAAGTTTGTACACTCCATCTATCTTCAGAGCTGTCATTATAAGAGATTATTTCCTAGACTAAAAATGTATGTAGGCAGAGAATTCCCTGTCAAAGCTTTATGTGCAACTGTCAGATATATGACCTAATTATTAAAGAGAGCAATTCTGCTGTAAATACTGAAGTAAAAAAAAAGGAAGTAGCAGATTCTGTGTGGGGTAGATATGCAAACTTATTCTCTATTCTACTGAAAGAATTTACGGGAATTGCATGTAACACTGACAAAACGCAGTAATTTAATGTAAAAATAGAATAAATTCTTGAACTAGCAAAGCAGTAGTGGTTACTTAGCACTAATAGGTTTTTTTTTAAATGTTTTTATATGTATCAGAGGTCCAGCCTAACACACAGACACATGAAATTGTTATCTACAGCTTTTAACACTGACAATGACAAGTCTGAGCTAAAACACTTAAACTGAGCTTTGGATTATTCACTGAGCATGAAAGAACATCCTAAAGAAATGAGCTATATGGCTCAGAAATCAAAAATACCATTTTGTTATTTACAAACTGCTTTAAGAAAAGGGCTTGAAGAATTTGCTCTCATTCAAGTCAGTATTTACAACCTGTATGGACTGTTCTCAGCTGCTCTACCCAGGGCCAAGGTGGGGTAGGTTATCCATCCCCCCAGTCAGCATTTTTATATTCTTAAGAAAACCAAACTGCATTACTTATTTTCCAATGGCCTTTGTTTCTGGCACAGTTATCCCAGAAAGACTGGCTGGAGATGAAAGAGCAATGCTTCTAAATACTGGTACTCACCAAGCTTTTGCAGTAGTAATTAACAAAATTAACTCTCAGAACTTGTATGAAAATTTTGGGGAAAACCAAAAATACTGCAATGTCTTAAAAAGAAAATTACATTCCAAAATTGAACGTATCAAAAGGCCAATTGCTCAAAGTGAAAGGCAGCAGCTAAGTCATCATCACATTCAGAAGAATGTAAATATCATGGTTATCACAGGAAAACAGGCAACAGCTTCCTTACACAAAATATCTCGGCTGCTCCTCAGACAGAACCAGCTGGACAAGCAGCTGGGGAAAGTCAGTTAGAAAAACACAACTCCTTCCTCCAAACACGCATTTCTCTGAATTACAGTAAATTGGAGAGCACGGCTCCGTTCACGTGTCCTCAGGCTCAATATTTATTGAGATTCATTGCAGGTGCAAAAGTGGAAAGATTTAGGCTTAAATATGATTTTGTTACCCGAGAAAATAAACAGGTCGTCCTTGAGGACAAACTCACACGCCATGTGCACCTACACTGAAATTCACCCAGTGTGCATCTCTGCTGAAATGCTGACAAAAGCTCAGCTCAGGAGAGCCAAAGGCAATTCTCAGCTGAGCACCTACACAATTCAGATTGTGACTCACCTTTGTCAAGGTTTGAAAGTTTATTTTATTTCATTCTTTTTTTTAAGCAAATCTTTAGTCAAGACGTGATTTTATAGACTACACAAGTGAGACTGTAGAAACCATCAGGACTTACTGAATGAACAGGTTTTATGACTTCCAATATAACAAAGAAGATCTCTAGGAAAACAGTCAAAGTCGCTCCAAGTAGGATAAAGCAAATCATACAACCATATGCTATTTCCTACTGTTCATGGTTCTAGTAACACCTCCCCAAATCAAAAGCACCAACTGATGAGGTTTTCATCCTAATGAAGTACTTTCTTGTACAAGGAGCTGTCTTCAAAGTTAGACAGAAAACTGTACTATGCAAATATTTGTTGAATTGCGTTACACAGTCCACCATGACAAGGCATAATCACTTCTCTGCTTTTAGCACTAACCAGTCACTGATGAGCCATCTTCTGACTGTGAAGAACTTCAAGCAAAACTGATCCTAAAGTATGCACAGCTTACTCATCAATGTATCATCTAAATGGCTGAACCTGTAAGACACCAGCTAAATCAGTATGAGAGTGTTAACCATACTAATCCTAAAGTCCTTGAAGGTAATCTCCCCTCAAGGAGAAGAGTCACTGGGCTGTTGACAGTAAAATAGTTATGCAGATGTAAGAGAAGTATTTTGTACTTTCAGAATGATACCTATGGCTATAAAACAAACAAAATTATCCTCCTGCAGGTATGCACTATTTCTCTCTGTCATCTTCTGAATCACAAAACACAGCAAGCAAATTATACTCCAGTTGTTTGTGACTAAATCAGCCTTTGGGCTACCACTGAAAGACTCATTCTACATTTTAAATGAGCTAGTTAAAAACCAAACTTCTGAAAATTACAGCAAGGCATTTTTTAGTTTCTACAGAAGTTGGGAATTTTCCTCTAATCATATCCACAAATAATATTTTACAGTGCATGCAAACCACCAAATTTTAGTTTTCAAGTTTTGCATACCCCAACACTCAGATCTTTCAACAGCAGTTATTAAGTTTTGTACGTGACCATTAATCAGAAATAATCAGGTAAATTCTTCACAGAAGCTTTTTCTCCCTCTCTTTTATAAGCCTGTAGTGCTCGGCCAGCTTTGGGGAAGGGATAAACTACACATGCTTGAATCCAAATTTGAACATGTGCAAAATCATGGTCCTCCCTCAAAAATAAAACCACACCCTCCTCTAGGCATTCCATCACAAAGACAGTAAACAGATCAGATTAAAATACTTTATTAAGCAGTGTATAACTCCTACAATAATTTGATACTCTCTAGACCAACATTCAGATCAGTAAATAAATATATTTTTCTCCAGAAACTTGTAAGAGTATTTCAGAACAGCAACTACCAGATCAACCTCCTGGCAAGCAAGGTTTAGAATCAAGTATTTTATTAATCCAGAAGTTGTAAGCAAGAGACTAAGTTTTGCACAGTGTAATATGTGTAACATATACAGTTATACTGTAACTTAGCTCTGAAAGATGAGGGCGTAACACCAAGACTAACCAATATCATCAACACAAGTACACTACCAAGGCCATAAATAACCCTGGTATAACATCCAAATTCATGTTTGACTGATTGTTGTCTTTCCTGGAGGGTATTTTGATATCTATTTTGCAATTAACACGAAGTTTAACCAGTTTAAATATTACATGTAAGGTAACGAAAGATTTTTAAAATACACAATTTCAAATGAGACAGTCTCACGAAGTCATAAGTGAAACCAGAAGAGCTTTAAAAAAAGCAGTCCAGTTCCTGTCCCTGGGATGACTTAGAGTTCCATGTTTTTCACTGGATTTCACAGACGAAGAGCCTGCCCAGGTCCACATTCTCTCTGCCAGCTTCAGAACTATGCAGTCAGAGCAGAAAATTCAGGCTACAAATTTTAACTAAAACCTCTCAAGCCCCACAGCAGTGACACAGATGTTAGAGTGCACTTTCTTGCCCAGTCATTGCTCATGGACACCTGTCACTAAGTGTCTTGAATCCCTTTTTGAGCTTGTAGGTACTATGTGCTTCTACAGCACCTTATGCTTGTGAATTAGAGATAATTATCTGGATAGTACTTCAGCTTGAAATGGATGAAATAATAATGTCCTACTAGTGTTAATGAGTACCTCATTCCTTAACTCTCGAACTTCTTGAGCCAGGTGTGACTAGTGCCCTCTGCTCCCAACCCTGTTAGTACACTGAGCACAACTAACCCCATTTTATGAGCAGCCACCCTCTGAGCAGGTCGTGTATTTGTTTGTTCTCCCTCGTTCTCGAGCTCTGAAGGTCCTGCGAATGAAGTAGACAAACCAAATAGATAAACCGAACAGGTCTGTACCTCCCCTCCCTAGAAGCCTGAAGATTCCTGGGTGCCAGGACAATTCCTCCCTTCCTTGGTGGCCTTGGAGGTCCCAGGCACTGAGCCAGGCAGGTGGTGTTGATGTCCTGCCACAGAGCAGGGCAGGTTGAGGGCACACAGCACACCCTCTGCAAGATCCAGCAGGGACAAGTCCTCATGGGAACCTGGAGCACAACTGCGACCCCCACCCCTCACTGGTGGCAAGGGACACCATCATCATCTGCTTCCTCTGAGGGCTGAGTGAGTGACTCATGTTTTTATATGTTTTTTGAGTCTAGATGATTATTGTTATATTGATAAAGCAAACTGCGTATTAAGATTTGACCTGATGTGCAGAGGATTAGAAGTTTTAATATGTCGTAGTACAAAATCTTGTGTTACACTATTCATAGATTGCACAATTGAATTCTGCTTGTAGAAATCCTGTGCCATTTTACGCATAAAATCGTAACATCCTGCTAAGAAAACACAGCTTTAATGGTAATTACGATTTAGTGCTGTCAGCATTCTGCCAAGGCTCCCCTAGTGCTGGAGGGTGACCGTTCTTCTGTACCCGAGCCTTAGCTGGGATATACTTCCCACTAGCTGGGTATGATGGGAGAAATGTTCCAGGACACACAAATCGCTTAGGAGGCTGCACCCTGCTGGAAAAGACAGTCAACAACCAGAACTCGGGAAATTCTGTGCAACTCTGAGCCATGGTAATTCAGATCTCTTACTGACTGTTCTAAAGCAAGTAATTCTAGGAGAAGCATCTTCTTAGCACGGAAAGCTCCAGCAGCAAGAGGGAAGTGCTGAAGTGAAGGCACACTTTTCTCAGTGTAGCTGTTTAAAGCTCCAATTCCCAGCAGATGGATTCATCCACACTGACTAACTTGGACTGCTCACAGCCAGGTGCTTCTTCCCTCCCCACTTCAGTTCTCCTCCATTAAGAGGCACAGTAAACAGGATATATATACACACTTCCTTATCCACTAATGCTATCGAGATAAAACCTGGGAATGATGAGCTGCAGCAGTTACTGAGAGGAAAGGACTTCACGCTGCAGTTTTCAGGAGGGATTAAGGAACTGAAAAACAATCAACTAACAACAGGCAGCTCAATTCCACTTAATACCTGTTTATCTTAAACCTGTTAAAATAATCTGAACATGAAGTGGTATATGCTTAACATTTTCACCAGCCCCTGGCTTGTAAAATACCAACATTTTTGGGGAGACTGACAACAAATTGTCAGAGGATCAAGAGGACAGCAGCAAATAAACTCAGTCTCATTCTAGGCAGCTTTGAACAAAATCTTGAGCAGCTTCTCATTGGCATTATATTCTAAGGAAGACGAAAGCCTGTCTAGAACTAGTTGCTCAAAAATATACAATTACATGTAGGACCCTGATGGAATTTTGAGTGCTATCAGGTGAACAATTTGATAATTCAAAACTCTGCCCAGCTTTTTTACCCAACAACATTTTCTCATTATCCAGAGTTCTGATGCATTGCCAAATGTATGTAAGGCTAAAAACTTGTTCCAGTTTTAGCTTTTGCTAGATTTGTCTCCACACTGTCTCCAAATAGCACCTCCAAACCTTTTGATTCAAGATGAAAACCAAATACCAGTAGAAATATCAAGATGTTACAGAGATCTAGCTACAGTAAAAGTTAAAATTCTGCCACCTTTCATAAGCAAAGTCAAAAAAAGATTATCTCTATAACTGTGTATACAGGGTTAGAGAAAACCTGCACTACCTAAACAGAACACAGAATCAACATCTGTTTCACAGCAAAAAATGCTGCTGCTTACTGGCATTTTAACTCTAAGCTCAGTATTTCAATTAAAACCAACTGATCAACATTCCAAGTAGAATATACATCCCATGAAAGCACCTGGGCCTTCAATTTTAACTGTATCATTAAACTACAGAGTTGTTTTAACATTGTCCTTATAGCCCCAACCCTCCTCTGTCTCCTGAACAAGCTTCAGCTCCTCATCCCAGACTTCATGAGACTTTTGCCTTTCATGCAAGCAGTTGGTAACACAATATAATCTATTCTCAGCTGTCAGGACATACTTGCTCAATATTCTCACACTCCCAAAGCTCCAAGTTCCACCAGAAAAAGAGTTAAAGCCTTGATGGGGGAAAAACTCTATATAGCATCATTTAGGGTTCTTTTGGTAAAGGTTTTGTTAAGCAACTCCCCCTCCACATCTCCATTCGTATGATTTTCCAAAATTAGCCAAGGAAGTTTTATTAACTACAAGAACTAACCTACTAAACACTTCTTTGTGAAAAAAGATCTGTTAATTTAATTTAATTTCTTGCAACAATCAGAAAGAAATTTTTTCCAAACCTATATACACTAATTAAGTTTACAAGTTCTTTACATGCACTGCATCTTTAGATAAACACTAACATCCAAAGCAAAGGAATATCTTTTGACATATCCTTAATATAAATTGTTATTCAGTAGGTTACAGGACTAATCACATCACTAAAAATTCAGTTACATATTATCATCTCTTTTTGAATTGTATTTTCTTTTCTGATCATTATTCTCTTTTCCTCAGTCTGTCCTCTAGTCCTTTTACATATATGCCACAAGCCTCATATTCTCAGCAGAAATTATTTGTCCTTCAGTGTATGTATTCTGTAATTTCAGCAGATGTGCCACTGTAGAACAAAGATATTTTCCCTAATATTAACAAGCCAGTGCAGCACTACTATTCTCTTACACAAACACCATCACACTTGCTCACTCCACAGAGAAGCTGCACAGCTAATTTTCCAGCTGGCCCCATTTCTGTCCTAATTAACTCAATAAATGGAAATGCCTTATATAACAACAGAAACCTACAGAAAACGTTAATCACATTTTTATCTTGCTAAAAATAGGACACTTTCACACAGGATGTCTGCTCAACTTCCCATTATATCTGCAATGTAAATAAAATGCTCAAAACTTTCCATCAATACATATTTCCACTAGGAAAAAAACCACCCCAGTATTCACACTCTAAGCCAGAATTGCTTTGCAGCTCACTGCAAGTGTTAGTCCTGAAGTACAGTCACCAGAATACACATTCTTTAAAGCATCTCTTCTTTCAGTTACAATTGACATCAGAATTTTCATCTAAAATGAACTGTATGGATTTTCATGCATGACAAAACCAAACATAATTTCATAAATTAAGTGTGCTCTTTAAGAAGCACTATAAAAGTTAAGCCCTTTTCCCACATATGTCTGGAAGGAGAGTTGTTAATGGTCCTACGTCACTTCAGTTACATGAAACTCCACCCTCTCTGAAAATTGTAAGAACTATTCACTGAGAAAGAGGTGTTAATATAAGCTGCCCAAATGGCATTTTTAATATAAATCTGTGCATATCCCCACACATTTATCACTTACAAATCATACTCTTCAATGTGCTTAAACAGGCATGCCAAATATAACTTTTTAAGGCTTAAAAAACTCATTTCTATCTCCACAAATATGGATAACCAAGACTGTGCAATAATTCTTCTGCTTCAGTTACATATGCAGCCCTAGCACTGCATTAAGAATTTTGCATTACAGATTTTATTTCTTATATTTAAAGAACAACACACAAACTGTTTCCTGCTACCATGAATAACCACAATCTAGACTTTAGTGCTCTGGTTCTGTTCAAGCATAAATCCTGCCCTAACATCAACATTCACACTTATTTTTAACCTATCCTTGTATTTTCAGTCATTTTTTCTTAGGGGAAATAATCAGCACAACCCGAGATGTGGATTCCCTTTTTAAAACATGTTTGTCACTCTATGAAACACATGGTTGCACAGATTAACACCATGCTGTGCTCTGTTTACTTCCCCATGCTCTCTAAAAGCTAAACTAATCAAGAGAATGCACAACTACTTTCACTTGGCAAATTTAAGATGAAAGGAAGCCCAAGAAAATCTGTCAATGAACAAATAAACAAAAAACACTAAAAGAAACCCAGAAAACAAGCAAACCAACCCAAGAACTTCCCCTCAAAAATCCTCCTCACTCAGACACTGTGTCAAGACCTACTAGAGAAACAACAATGTAAACCAACAGCAAGATCATTGCACTGAGTTTGTCTTGGTAAAACAGAATTGCTGTTACCACAATCATTTAACACAGGTGTAACATCTAAAATTTAATACAATTCAGAGGCTAAAAAACAGATCAACTCAGCAGCGTGTGACTAATGAGACTGAGTAACCTTCTGGTGCATTCTTTAGAACCTATTAACTTTACATTAAAGAATTTAGATTTGTTGTAATTCTACTGTAAGCTCTGGATCAAGAATTTATGTCATAGTGTTCACAATACTTGAAGTAAGTCCATTTGTAGTATTAACTTTCAAAAAACAGCCCCAAAGAACTTATAAAAATCACTATTGTGCATGAGGAAAGAATTAATAAAAAATACCTCAGTGCATAGTTTTACCTGAAGGAACAGCTGTACTGCTCTGGTGGTTTTCCCCACCAGACACAAATAAGTCCTCCTCCCCTTCAGTAGATGAACTGGAAGAAGATTCACTGCTGAGATCATTCTCACTGGAGCTGCTGGAACTGGGCAGCAGGGCGTACTTCCTTCGCGCCAACACCTCCCGCTTTTTCCTCTGCATTAAAATCCGCTCTTTTTGGTTCTGTGTCCGCTGTGATGAACTTGTTTTCACAAGTCTTTTCCTATAGGGAAGCCTTCTTAAAGAACTGTTGTGAAAACAGGGCCTTTTCATTAAGAGCCCGGTTACAGAGTCTGCCTCAGTCCGAGGCCACTTGTGTGACCGTGCGCTGTGAGTTCTGCCCGCGGCGTTCAGCACTGCCGGAGGGTGTCTGACAGGAGCAGCTTTTTCTTCATCAGATGTTACCGTGTCCGAGTCCCCAAAATGTAAGCTAGATGAAGGCGAAGAGATACAGTCACTAAAAGAAGAATCATTGTCTTCACTCTGCGTTTCTAGATGCTGCCTCAGCCCTAAGATTCCTTTATTTTCTTTATCAGGACAGTTCTGAGTATACGAAGGACCAGCCTGCTGGCTCTTGCGTTTTTTTCGCACCACAATACTCTTTTCCTGGTCTGTATGGTTGCCATTCATGTCCTTTTGCTTTTGAGAGTCACCACATAAGTGAGAGAACTCATTCCCTACTTTACTGGCAATCATCTCAACTTCTGCACTGAAGCTTTTGGCCGCTCCAATTGGCTCAGGGTTCAAGAGGATCCCCTTCAGACTCTCCTGTCTCTTTGGTGCATCAGAAGGAACTTCACTCTTCATATCCGCTTTTAGAGTATACACTATATTACATTCAGGAGTCCATTTAGACATAGACAGATTTAAGGAAGGCCTAGAAAATAAAAGAGATAAGCATCAAGAAAAGAAACATTAGATTTTTCAAAGAAAACCGAAAAAAAGAGACAATCCACTTACTGCTAAGACTAATCTCCCAGTGGGAACAGCAAAACAGCACTAACCAAAATACGAGTGTATCAAAATATTAAGAATACTGCTTGACAAGATAATTTTTCATTAAGACAGAACTCCTATAACTTGCATTGAAGGGATGCTCTTGTAGTTAGTGCAAACATTATCACTTTCACAGAGCAAGTGTTGATGTATGTCACCTGTAAAACATATGATGTCTGCTTTACCTACGCTTAAGCAGCAGAGCTTTGCAGGACACTGGTTATAGGAGCGACCCAAGTAGCTGCACTGCACGCTTGAGTGAGCCCTTCATCTTCCCCTGCAGCAGCACATACAGATAATAGACACACAGTGTCGTATGGTGATGGTCTTTGTGAGATCAGTTTCTTAGAACTCATGTTTCTCTTCTGACATCAAAAGCAATGAAACAGGAGAGATTCTGACCCTTTTTATTTTGAGGAAAAGTAACAGAAGCACCTTTAGTATCTAGAGTCTCTAAAAAACACACATTAGCAAAGCAGTGTACAAAGTAGAGTGTCCAAAGCTATTTTCAGCCTGTGTGCTTTTGGCTCTGTCCTGTGACAGAAACTGACACATCATATCCCATGTTCCTTTAACCTTCAGTACCAGGCAGGTTCCCCTCCATGCCAAAATATAAACCTGCCAATGTACAACAATGCAACATTAGCCTCAAAGACTGTTTAAAAGAGCAGGTTTTGTACTGGAAGGCTACTGAGACAGGTAACAGTAGCCTCAGTAATGCATATATCCACCTTCTCCTGCTTCATATCTCTACCTTCTGCTTAAATTCCCCACAGGAAGTGACATAAGAATTTGGTTCCCACTGTCATAACCACTGGAATGCTCTACTGTAACCAATATCAGTTTTTTATACCTCAATTGAATCAGGCTATAGTAGGTATTTGACAGCTGTACTAAAACAGTTAAGTGTTCCCTCTTTTCTCCTTCCCTCACCAGTTGTTTGAAGGAAGGCCTCCTGTGCCCTTCTAGAAGAAATGTTTATTCACTGAACCAGAAAGAAGAGCTCGCCAGTCTGAAAAATAGGTTTTCTAACCAGATCAGACACTAATTCAATTCATCACATAAGCACATCAGCAAATGTGAACCTTAAAAAGTTCAACAAGGCCAAGTCAAGACCCTGCACCTGGGCAATCCCAAGCACAAATTCAGGCTGAGCACAGACTGGAGTGAGACCAGCCCTGGGGAGGAGGAGTTTGGGGGCATTGGTGGGCAAGAAACACAACATTATCTGGCAATCTGAGTCTGCAGCCCAGAAAGTCAAGTGTATCCTGGGACGCATCAAAAACGCACAGCCAGCAGGTTGAGGGAGGGGATTTTCCCTCTCTACCCCACTTGGAGAGCGGTGCCCAGGATGTGGAGCTGCTGGAGCGAGTCCAGGAGGGCCATGAAGATGCTCTGAAGGCTGGAGCATCCCTGGTAGGGAGACAGGCTGAGAGTTGGGGCTGTTCAGCCTGGCAAAGAGAAGGCTCTGGGAAGACCTTACAGCACCTTCTAGTACCTGAAGGGCCTCCAAGAAAGCTGGAGAGGGACGTTTGACAAGGGCATGGAGTGACAGGAGAAGGGGGAATGATTTCAAACCAAGAGAGGATAGGTTTAGATTCTAAAGAAGAAACTTCCCTGGTGAGGGTGATGAGGTACTGGCACAGGTCGCTCATGGGAGCTGTAGGTGTTCCACCCCTGTAACTGTTCAAGGTCAGGCTGGATGGGACTTTGAGCAACCTGGTTTCGTGGAAGATACCCCTGCTTGTGACAGGGAGGCTGGAACTAGATGACCTTTAAGGCTCCTCTCGACCCAAACTACACTGCCATGGTGACCTCCAGCAGGTTAAGCAGCACTGCCTACGCAGTCCATAACGAGTCCATAACCTGCCTGAATCTCCAAATTCTCCAGAACCCTAATGCATTCTTACATCCAGTGCTAATACTTCAAGCTCTCCTTTATTCTCCTTTATTATTGTAATCCATACAATATTGAGACAATAGAACAGATTCAAATCCATGGTTTTACACCATTTCACTAACTAATGCTTTCAGGAGCAGCTGTGATATAGCTGTTCCTAACAGACCCTGAACAATTACTTATTTCAGTTTGCTTTGGGTGTAAATGGATGCATTATCCCAAGGCAGCTTGTGTTCTCCTCACAGCCATAAGCAACTAATCTGCTACTTCATGTGATGTCATCTGAAGTAAGAATGTTGCAAAAGGCATAAACGCTGCAGTGCAAACACCTAAGGCAGCTGTAAGATCATGACATCTTTCTGGAGATCCAGAATTTTTTGAACTCTAGAACTCCAGTTGAAAACACCCATTTGAATGTTCTCACTGGAAGTCCTACAAACGTTTGTAACAATTGCTGTTAAATGTGAGGTTTATATCCTGGAATAATTAGGAAAGTGCTGTTCTGAACTGCAATGACAGCAGATATGTACGTCCTGTATCAAAGTCAAAAGCTGACTGCTGGACTAAACTTGTCAGTACAGACAACAGGACAGGTTCTTACTTTCACTTCATCAAAGCACATATTTTTTGAATAGCAGTAAGTTGTACTGGAATGCATTGTACAAGTCCTCTTAAGACTGCAAAAAGGAAGTTGCAAAATTGGAAAAACCTTGGAATAAATATTAAGAGCACAAGTAGTTGACACAGCAAACAAAGATGACTAATTAGAACTGCAGAATTCTGCCACCAACCCTTCTCTGCTCCTGAGCAAAAGACCAGCTCTCGCTCTCCCCCCTGTGCCTGTCTGTACCCTCAAAGACCTGGACCACATTTCTTTGAAAAAATTAAGACCAAGACTTCCATGTTACAAATTTTTTTACAAGGACAGGAGTTAAGCATTCAAACCTGCTACAAGCACATGGAGAACAATCAGTACTGAGTCCTTTTTCTCATCCTCACAAGGTCACCTTTAAGGCAGCATTTATGCATCACTGTTTTACAGAAATAAAACACAGTCTAGTCAATCTTTACCACAGCCCAAAAGCCAGCCAGACCCTCCCAAAATAACTCTATTTCATCACAAATTCTTTTAGAAAATCCACACTATTTCAATTCAGGGAAAAAGTATTATTTTATTCAGAAAGCTTACTGTGTTTGAACACTCATAACTTGTCATCCTACAGTATTACATGTCCAATCTGTACTCACCATTTCCTGCCCTTTTAACACAGTAAGTTAAGGGGACAATTCTGTTCGAAGCTTTTTCAAGGAACAAAAACTTGAACAAGTAACATGTAAAATTAATTCCCTTCCCTACTCCACGGCTGTCAGGAATTTCACTTTTAACATTATTTTTAGTCTGAGAAGGTAACACTGTTACTACTCCCTTCAAGAGCAGACCTCACTGCTGAGGTGTGGTAGGCACACAAGTTACACTGTGTCTGCAGTTCCCACCACAGCATTTTTTTACCTGGCAAACACAGCTATCAAAGACCAGAGCAGGGAATGAAAGCACTGCACAAGCCACGTTTTGGAACACCAACAGTCATTTCTTACCTCTTATTAGAGAGACATTCTTTCAGCAAGGCTTTTTTTAGAAACATCAAGAAACATAAAAATGGAATAGCATCTAAAATTCATACTTCAGCAAAAGTGAAACTACTGCTTTCCCCACAAGGGTGGGGAGCCCACCATACCCACCAGGCTGACAGAAGACTGAGGAGCCATTTCAGGAGCTGCACCCCCAACTCAATCCCATGGAGATCAAATCTCAGTGCTATCAACAAAAATAAAGAACTCACTGAGCAGTTCACAAAACCCCACTCATTAGCCTAAAAGAGGCAGTCCTGCCCTATTCATTTCATTTCTATCAAGCAGGGAAAACCAGTACAATGCAGAGTAAGAAGCAAGAAGAAAAGTGTCCAATATTCAGTTTCACTATCAGGAAAACAAGTGCAATCAAACTTCACTGCATCGCTTGTAACTTTTACTTGTTCTTCATTTTCACCTCTTCATGAGATAATACAAGTTTTTTAAGAGCACTGTTTAACTACTGAATTTTAGCATATAAGATATTGGTCTTCTAATCTTTGCCAGAAAATATAGCAACTACTAAGTTGAAAATCTATGCATTTTCTAAAGTAACACTAAGTAAACAGATAAAACAATCAGAAATTCCCTTGTGTTTACTCTGATATTATGTAGCAAACACCTTTATACACAGGACAACATGAAATAGCATTGCAAGCCACGCTCAATTTTCTTTCTGTGATTTAATGCAATCACAGTGATGACTCTAATTTTCAAATGACAAAATTAATTGAGAAATCTCTAAGCAGAATATTTTTCTTTTGCCCTACAAGGAAGGTAGAGTATTTCAGAATAGCATCCACAGTATTTGTTCCTAACTGCATGACAGCATTTGGGAAACATGTTCCTGCTCACAGACCCCCAGGACAGCCCCTCACATCTCCCCCAGACAGAAGGGTCTGATTCTGCTCTGCAGAGGTGCTACCACAGCACCACCTGAGCCACATCCCCTCCCTGCAGCCAATTCTAGGAACCATCACTGCCTTGGCAAGTCTACTTCTGAAGAGAAACAATGTCATTTAAAGTCCAATACTACTCCTACTAACCTTTGCAAAGCCATCTAAGTCAGACCACAGTAACTGCACTGTCAAGTACTATAAGGAACAATATCCATCCTCTGGACCAGCACAGTCTCCTCAATTTTATCCCTGAAAAAGATGCCCGAGACCTTCAAGGGTTGTTTCCTCATCCATAAGTCAATTCAGATCATTAAAGCAATTATCTTGCAACAGAAGTGTCAGGCCACCCATAGCACAGCTACACAGTTCCTCTGTCATGCCACACCACCACTGACCTCTGAGACTTAACACCAGTTATTCTCACGGAGACTGTTCACAGTGTCTGTGCCTTTTTCTAACAGAGTCCAGCACAGTACAGCTACAAACAGAAGAGCTGTTCCATCTATGGCCTGGCTCCAGTTGGAACAGACAGAATTCACAGAGCTGGAGGTACATGAGCTGCTGAGCTCAGGGCAGTCACTGTCCCACAGCACAGAGTCACTCCAGGGCCATAAAGCTCCCACAGAAATCCCAGCATTGCTCAAGCATCAGCCTGCACATCCCACCTGGGCAAGGAATCTGTCTGGCTTTGCACCATGGATGCAAGCAGGTGGATTTGACAAACACAGTGTTCACAAGCCCATTCCTCAGTCTAGACACTGCTTCGCTCTGTCCAAGGCTCAAAGGCAGCAGCATTAACACCGTGTAAATCATGGGCTTAAGACACACACATTATGATTTGGCAATTAGGAATGTTTTGGCTTCAATGAACTCCAAGACAAACATAACAGCAATCAACTTGGGAATAAAAAGTTGTAACTTTATAAAAGAATGACAAAATGCAATTTTTTTATTGGAAGTTAAGATCTTAACTAAGAATTTTGCTTCCAGAGATAGCTAGAGAAGTTACATGGTCATCAAAAGTTATTAAAAAAAATTACTTCTTATTCCCCCTGGCATTTTCGACCTTTGAGGTGTGTAACTGTTCTTGATGCAGTGTTATTCTTCAAACACTCCTCGATAAAGCTTTGAGGAGCAGAGTAAGACATGACCTTTGTTACAACTGCTAATAAGAACCTTGCAAGTGAGAATTATGAAATTAACCATTACGACAGTTTTATGCTGTTCTTCAGGAAGCCTGTGACAAGTGAGGGATTTCTCAGCGACTAAAGTAGTACCACTTCCTGAGGGAAGGGCAGTGCAGACCTCTCCACTCTTCACTCCATGGAGCCAAGAGGGACTGGGTCAAAGTAAACATTTTACCCAACAGCAGTCAACTACCAGGACTGTGCTTGATCTGCAAAAATGAATTACAGAAGCAAATAGCCTTTACCAGCCTCTTGGTAGGAAAGGCATGAGCCAGCCTTTCCAGAATTCGCTTGCTAAATACTTAAGGAAGATACCATTTTAATATATAGCAAGTACTTCTCCAAATAGCATGAACTCTATAAAACAAAACTAAGCTTGTTAGCAAAATTTGGGGTTTGTGAAAGAAACATTTTCCTTTCCTCCTTCCCCTCCATTAGGGTTCTCTGCTAAGTCTGACTTGAGCCCACCAAGAAAAACACTAATCTATACTGAAGCCTGATGGAAGTTCACTAGTTAAAGGCTTCAACCATGGACACATTTTGTGTTCTTGGTATGACCACTGTAAACTTTGGAAGCAGATGATGACCGTCACACTGACAAAACTTGGGAGATTACATCTGCAAGCAGCTCTCTTATCCCTATGTATCCCACACAACATTACTCAATATACACCCTTATAAATCTGTTCTCAATGAAATCTTCATGCTCCCCATCCCATCCTCATTCCTCCCTCAATTTTTCCCCATTTATTTAACTGCTGTGGAGAAGGACATTACGGTTGGATCTCCTCAAAGAACGTCCTCACCATTAGAGGAAATACAAGCAACTTAAATAGAAGATTCTTCATCTCAGGAAAAAAAAAGGCAGCAACTGCTGTGAGCTCAGTGTTACTGCAACACAGCAGTTGACTTTCAGTGGAGGTGGCTAAAACTGATCTGGTTTTATTTAGGTAAGCAAAGTTATTAATTTAAAGATAAAGCATGAGCCACAAACATGCTAAGTTACACTCTTAGTACAGTTTTACAGAAGTCATTGCTTCATAAAAGACATCTCTGAAAGGTCAGAACACTCCCATCCAGATTTTGAAAGCACATGTGAAACGTGCACCAATAACCAAGAGCTGCTGTTGCCCCCAGGCTCCCAGTGCTTCACAAAGCCACAGCTGTGGCTGCCAAGGCTTCAATCATCAATAAACAGGTTTTTAAATACACAATACTTCCAGAGTTTTAAAACAGGAAGCTGGGTGTCTTACACACTTTTATTTAATTACAGTGAAATGCAAAATGCGCTCACAGCCTTTCCCATGTGATGGATTCCATAGGTGGTTTCATGCTGGGAATGAGATGCATGAGACAGGACCAGATGTTCATTCCACCACATAAACCAAGATCACATCTTTTCCTATCAATCCTTGCACATCAGCAAGAATCATCTTGGCTAACAGGGTGTTCATGGGCTTTCCCTTCCCACCAAAAAGTAGTCCCCTTACCTAATAGAAGAGCAAAAACATTTATACTGCTGGAAAACTACTCTGATGGCAAGAGCTACACATGTTTCAACTATAAGGAGCTTTACTTGTTGTTTTCCAAGTGTGACAAAACATTCTAAGCACTTAAATATCAATTTCCCTCAAAAACACTTCTACTAAGTATTCAGACTTTCTCTCCCTTTAGAATTTTCTACTGGTTACAACAGACACAATGTCAGCCCTTATTCTGCACCTGAAAAACCTAGTTTTCCTTTAATGGTTTATACTCCACAACAACAAATGCCACACAGGAGTCCACAAAGAGCAGTTAATTCTTATCTTTTTGGTCACAGAGTTATTTCTGAAATACCTACATTAGAATCAAACGAAGTGAGGCTGTTCCAGCAAATCCTCACCTCCTGCATTATGTCCTTTTTTGGAAGAGCACTTGGCTCTCAGGAATGAAGGGTCTCGTTTAACCTGCTAAAGCACCCAGGCCTTGCCTATGATGGCACAGAACCATTTCAGGCCACGAAGGGCTCCCCCAAACAACTCGAGAGTCCCATGAACGCACACCCAGCCAAGCCCCCAGCCCCTCCACAGCCGCCCACCCCCGGGTTACAGACGCGGGAGGATCCCGGCCTGCAGCTCTGCCTCCTCCTCGCCCGGACACCGAACACCCCACAATGGTCATTTTTTTTACCATGGGCCAAGAGAACATCAACTTCGCAAACAAAACAAATGACGTCATGACCAACCCTGTTACGCACCGAAATGAAAACTCGTTTCCGCAAGGGGAAAATCCGTGAGAAATTTGTGACAAAACCCCGAGAGCGGCGGCTGCCCGCAGTGAAGGCACCGCTTTGTGCGTCAACGAGGCGCCGGGAAGAAAAAGGAAAAATACATTCTG
>WEKX01005965.1:47680-78850 GCA_013390025.1 Pitta sordida | reverse complement strand
TTTTACAAAAAAAAAAAAAAAAAAAAAGGAGGTTTACATTCCTCCTCTGTTTAACTTGAATCTGGCTGGTTACACAACAGAAACTGATTTTTACTGAAACTTTGATTGTCTTACCTGTGAGCCACACTTCCTTTCTTGATATCAGAAATAACTAGAGGGTCTCCTGGTTTTCTGCTGGATGGAGCTGTAATAAAGAATATATAAAAGCACTTGTTTTTAATTTTAGATATGCAGATGGGCCAATTATGTCCACAAATCAATATTTCATATACATTATTTACCTGTATTGTATTTCTCTTATTCCCCTAAATTATATGTACATTTAATACAAACAAACATCAGTAGCATATTATTAAGACTGCATAGTCCTCAAATATTAGAAATTTTTTTTTAAAAATCTCCAATGACCTATCATAAAATCATATGTAGGTATAACATATAAGGACGAATTTCTGTTAGTAGAACCTTTCAGCAAAACTATTACTGATGACCTTTTCCCAAAATCAATCCTGTTTTATGACATCCCTGACCAACAGAGGTATTCTGGCAAAATATGTAGAGTGGACTAGCCCATGTTCTCTACATCCACTTCTATCCCACCCAGTGCTTAAAGAAGAGGTATGAAGGTAATGATTCTTGAGTGAGAAGAGATATGAGATGCTGTGGATAGTGGTCACATATACCATTGTGCTGGGCCGGTTGCATAGATATAGCTTACATCACATGGATGCTTGCTTCATTGTGACTCACTACTTCCTCTGAAGTAAACATGTGCCGCTTTTGATGAGTAACTTTGCCCCGCTATACTATTGCTGAGTCTTAAGCATTGCAGACTTCTCCCATCATTGTACTGGGGTTACCTACTAAAACACTGCCATTCCATTAATGGTCAATGTAGTAAAAACCTCACAATGCCTCTCCTTGCACACCTAACGCATCTCTTTTTGGAAGCATCTAATATTAACTGCTAATTTTCTATCTGTCCCTCGTGGTTAAAAGGATGATCTGTTCGTTAGTTCAAGTCACTGCAAATCTTTACTGACCTGAGAAAAAGTACAGTCATACCTCTGTATTCGCTCATTACAGGTCCCCCATGAGTCCTGCAAATCGCCCCATCTGCCAACAGGGGCACGCCACGATTATGGCAACTTATTGCCACAAGTATGGCAACTTCACAACACTGAAACATCCTGAGGCCCCTAATGGTGGTGGGGGACATTGGTATTGGAGGTTTTATCCCTTTAACTGCAGTGGCTATGCTATGCCTGCTGGTCCCCAGAGATAGGAAGTCCTCGATCGCATTCCACAGGTGCTGTGCTGCAGGAGTGCTTTACCTGGGGTTATGTATATCACCAGGCACACTGGGTGCGCAGCCCCTGGGGACAATACAGCAATTAGTGCTTGGATTCTCCTGCAGTTAGCACACCTTCTGCCTCTGGCATTGCCTTCCCCAACTGTAGCTATGGAAAGAACAACACAGACACACACACACACAGAAGTTCCTGGCACAGGCGGGCTGGCGGCCTGGGCTGCCTACTGTGGTGGAACGGGACTGCACTGTGCTGCATGTTACAGTAGACTTCCGTGCTCCTGGCACGGGCAGGTGGGTGGCCCGGGCCACCTGCCATGGCAGAACAGGACTGCGCCATGCTGTGGCACGTGGGACTATACACCGCCTCTGTGAATAACTGAATAATATTTGCGGGAAAATATATTCTGTGAATCGCTGAATATGTGAATCAGAGGGTGCGAATGAGCAAGGTATTACTGTATTTGATGAGTTTCCCTTGGCCAGGAAATTCGCACAGCAATTTTGCTTGATTTTTGGTTGCACAGGAAGCAGTTATCTACCCAAGAGAAAGACAACAATGATTACTAACTGCTTCCAGAGGACTGTTTCTTCAAATGGTTTCACCGAATGCATTGTTTTGGAGGGTTCATCCATTTGATGACTGTCTTGGGGTCAGTTTAGATAGGTATGAATTGAATTCAGAGATACTTAAATAATAGAGAAAAAAGTAAGAACTTCACTTGGAGAAAGAAAAAAAAAGAGAATTTAATATAACAAATATATATATATATATGTTTGAGATAACAACAATAACACATACAACTGAACGAGAGGTATGAACAATCCCCTGTTGGCAGCGATAACTGAAGATAGCTGAAAATAAACCTGAGGGGGCCAAGTTCGAAGGAGACTGGGGTACCCTCGGGATTCCAGGGGCAGGGGAATAAGGTTCAGGATAGACAAACCAATGAAGAGTAATGGCTGGAGATACTTTTTCTGGGATGTCCGAGAGGGTTGTAGGGAGATCTCATGGTCGGCAGTGGGAAGGCGGTGCTGAGATAATCAAGGGCCACGTGGGCTGAGCCAAAATGACAGTGGTGGAGATTGGAGGAGCATAGGAGACACCCTCACTTTGGGAGATCCATGAGCCAGCTTCCCCTCTGTGAGCCCCAGCAGCTGTATTTATAGAGCCTTGGGCCCCACCCCTAGTCACACGACTTGCAGATGTGTCTTTGTGTCATCACACCTTCCTACTGGCTGTTACTCAACCCACCCTGGCCCTCAGGCCCCTCCCCTAGTCACATGCCTTGTGGAGGAGGGAAGGGGAGATGAGAAGGGAACCCTCTGTTGTCTGTACGGTAAAAAGGAGAAATGTTTTAGAATAAGGCTCTCCTCATAACACTGACAAAAGACTGCACAGAAGATCTGATATTCTAAGAAGTGGGCTTAGAACTAGACAAAAGACACAATTTTAGACAACTGTGTGATGTGTGCTGTGTACCATTGGGAAGTATACTACCTCCAGCTATCCTGGCCAGGAAGTGGTCTGTGTGGTGAAAACAGGCTGACTTTTGTGACTGTTGATAACAAAGAACATGCTAATATTAAAACATGGCCATGTAGTATAAGGCTCTCAGTTCTCCTGAAAGTCCTAAAGGGTTTTGCACATTTAGAGTTCTTCAATTGTCCCAAGCCATTTCTGCTCTGTGTGCGACCCCTCTGTATTCATTCACAGAAGGTAGTTTTCTATTAGGCTCCAAGACCTAACTGACAATCACTCAAAAAGCTGCACATATTGCAGGATCACCTACAAAATTCTGATGTCTGTTCCTGTAGCAGCTCATGAATCTTCTCTTTGATAGAAAATGAGAGATCTTCACCTACAGAAGCTACAAGGTAAATTAATAGTGACATTTCCAGCAAAATATGCGAACAGGTCGAGTCAACCTTAGCTGCCTTGGCCAAGAAAGCCTTTGAATGTCCAAAGGATCTGTTCAAGAACTGCTAAATAGCCAGATTTGAAATACAATGTCTCAAAAGTCCAGAAGACAGACATAAAAGGACTTCCAAGAATTTTTAGAAACTTGTCTAAAAAAGCACTTCAGGAAATGCCTATGTTGCAATTTAGAGAATAGTAATTAACTTTTTGCAAGACATGCAATTTTCACAGCTTGTTTATCATATTTTCATGTCACGGGTCAACCGTATCTTATACAACAATTCCAGGATTTACTTGAGTTCTTTGGATTTGTTTCACCAATTAGTATCTTGTTAAATTTTAAATTATCACTTTGGTGAAGTTTTTGTTTGGTTTTTTTTTTTTTTTAAATTCAATTCTATGTTTTAACCCTGCAGGTTGCCTTACAAATCTCTTGAGGTTGTATGCTACCCACTGTACATTTTCTGCAGTCTAGGGTTTGAGTATTGAAATAATTTTATGAAACTGTCTTATCAACATTACCAGCACTTAAGAAAACAGTCCATTACTGTTGCAAAAAAAAAGAGAGAAGGAACCAAAATGGGGAAAAGAGCAGAGTTTAAAGTGCAAAGCCACAGAGTACATGTGGATGCAAAGGGCCTGATACTACACACAAAATTATCATGGTTTCAAACTGAGTGTGAAACAGCAATATTTTGTCAGTTACCCTGGGCTAGTACTGTGTTTGGGGGATGAAAGCCTTTTTACAGGCACCTAACACAGCTCTGTGTGAAATGAATGAACACCCCGCATGCTGAGAAGCCCTTAAAAAGCACGTACCCTACACTTTGCTTTATCCATTGTTCAATGCTCATGACATGCTTACTACAAACTATTCAAGTTGTGTTGCCGAGTTAAAATCATTAATTTCCTCTTTCGTACTGCACATCACCACAGCCTAAGACTGCCTCCCAAATACTGGCAAACAGATACTGCCCCAGCAATAAGATTGAGTACTATTATCCTGATTTTACAGATGAGGAAAGGAAACATAGGAACATTTAAGTCAAAGCATGACAGTTTTCAATGAGCAATTTCAGATATCTATGTCTTTATGTCTCACAATACTTTGTAAAATGTAACAGCTGCTATGTTCAAAGCACAACTACTGACATTTTCAGTAACAGCTGCAGATACTCATCATTGTGCAAGTGTGACTTCAGGATCTCCACAGTTTCTGCAGAAAATCAAACCAGACACCCCTGGAAAATCTCTACCCCTACAAATGACTTGTCTCAACACAGGTCTATTGCAGAGAAAAGGAAATACACCCTAATTTCTGCAGGACAGCAGTAAACCATCTTGATCATGAGGTCACTTCCTTTGTCCTTCTGCAATCCTCCACTTCATTCATTATGCAGCCTTGATCACCTTTGTTACACATTTCATCTCTCCCCAGACAACAGAGAAGCAAGATTTCCAGTGAGAAAGCAGCATTTGACCACTTAATTAAAAGATTCTCATCAATTAATGCAAGTGACATTGTACAGCTTCAAGTCTCTATTTTTATATTTTCTTTCAGAATTACTTTTAAGAGGTTTAAAACCAAAGCACATTACCACTCACCATGTCCAGCCTTCTTGTTCAAAGCCCAGCTGCATCTAGTCCTGATCACAGCTCAGTTTCTCCCCTCATCAGCTGTCTCCCTGTTATGGCTCTCCACATATCTTCTCTCCTTGTCCTATTCTGCTCGTCCAATGAAGATCCCATCCTTTCTCCTCCCTGATCCTGCTGCCTATGTACTGTCCAGCTTTTGTAGGGACCTTACACAGCCTGTATGAAGAACTACAAGTGGACTGAAGAGTACCTGAAGTTGTACAGGTACTAAATTTAGTGTTACAACTAAAAGGCTGATGTTAAGCAAGTTGTTTGTTCACAGGTTCACAGGTTATTCTGAGTTGGAAGGGATCCACAGGATCATCCAGTCTAACTCCCAAGCGAACACCCACCCAGGGATCAGACCCACAAGTGTGGAACCATGGGCACCACACTCCATCCATCCAAGCCTCCCATCATCTAGGCCTTTTCACTGAGCTCCTTGTCCAGTCTTTTCTTAAACACCTCCAGGGATGGCGACTCCACCACCTCCCTGGGCAGACCATTCCAATGAGAGATCATTCTCTCTGTGAAAAAGCTCTTCCTAACATCCAGCTTTACGTAGCTTGAGGCCATGTCCTCTTGTTCTGGTGCTGTCAGCCTGAGAGAATAGATTCACGCCCATCTGACCGCAACTTCCCTTCAGGTAGTTGTAGACAGGAATGAGGTCACCTCTGAGCCTCCTCTTCTCCAGGATGAACAAACCCAGTTCTCTCTCTTTAAATTACTCTATGATCCTAGGTCTCCATACCAGGTTTCTACCCTTCTTCTACTGTACTACACTTCCCCTGTCCATCCCCTGACCCTTGAAAGTTCAATGTAGTGTTGTCAGTTTTGTAGATCAGCTGTTCCATTAGGTTATTTCTTAAAATAATGTGAATAGTAAATAGGTGAGTTTTTTAAAATTAGGCTGGTGCAGTTCTTTTATTTCTTAAGTATTGATTCATGTGGAGCAGCTGAGAAACCTGCTGTTTTTTATTGTCTAAAATAACTACAGTCAGACCTCTCCACTTTGCGCTTCCCACATTATAGCTTCACTACTGCGTGGCGTGATTTTTCTGCGACTGGGGAGGTCCGTTTTGCAACTGCATCTGTGCAAACTGACAGCCATGAATATTCAAATTAGACAGTCATGAATATTCAAATCAACCCCCCACGCTGTGCTGCACGGACCATGGGCGCACTGCTCTGCCCGCGCTGTGCTCATCCCACTGTGCTCTGGGCGAGGTTGCTGCAGCAGTTTCACTGATGCCCCATCTGCACTGTGCCCTGCCCACCCTGCTCAGCTCTGAGTGAGGCAGCTGCAGCATGCCCCCCCAGTGCGGTGCCTGCCCCAGTCTGAGTGAGGGTAGCCGAAACAGCACTGGGGTGTGGGGGGGCAGCTGCAGAGCTGTGGCAGGGAATGCAGTGGAGACAGCCCCTGTCCCACCTGGCCAGTCCCCAGGGGAACAAAGACACCACTGCTTGTAAGTTTTTTTTCCTCTTAAGTTCTCGCTCTGCTCCATTTCTCCACTGGTGCAGTTAATGAGTTAAAACATTACAGTACACATGTAGGTATTCCTTTCTTGGGTTTTCTTAACACATGTTAACTAAGACAAGTACCCTGATTAACAGTTGAATCTACAAGCTGTGCTGGCTGCTTCATTGCTGAGTTACATCCCCATAGTAACCCTGCTTCCGAGAGCACGCCAGCTGAGCCCATAGGACGCCACTGCTCCCATGGGAGCAGGACAGAGGTTGGGGAAGGGCTGCCTCACAACCATTGCTTTGCCAACGGGGCCGGATTGTTGTGTAGCCAGCCTTGGGACACTGGTGCGAGCCCCAGTGTGGAATACAGGCTTTGAAACTCCAGTTTAAATGTGTGTACTGCAGCAGTGCATGTAAAAGTGAGGTGGCAGCTCCAAAGGGAAGGATTGCAGTGCTGCCAGCCTCTTCCTGCCTCCAGTACCAGCGCTAGGTCCTGAGCTTGGTTTCAGCGGCACTGCATGGCTTGGCACGATCCCTCATGGTCCCATGATGGCCTCAGGCTGCCTGTAGGAGGGCAGGAGTGGTCTCCTTCCCAGGGTCCCAAGAACAGCTCCCACAGCACTGCTCCTACCTGCCATCCCCTCTGCAGCTCTGACTGCTGCCCCTGCCTGCCTTGTTCAGAGCTCCTTTCTCCTCTTCCCTCCCCTTGCCCACCCTCACATCCCAGAGGAGATATTTACACAAACATCTGCTGTATAAAAAACCAATCCTGCATTCGAACAATTCTTTTTTTTTATCTGGAGGTGCTTGGCATTGAAACATGGGCAGGACAGCAGCAGAAGCTTTGCCAGCGCCGGGAGGGAACACCCCAGGTGGGATGGCTCACATCTCCCTCTAGCTACGCCACTGTGCTATGCCAGGCGTGTCCTCTAGGAGGGAACACGCCGGAAGGCTTGGAATTATACATACAGCCCTGCGGTGCCTCCTCTGCCCACTGCAGCTCCCACAGCGGTGGCAGCCAAAGCTCGGAACTTGCTTGGGAGGCAGCGTGGGCTCAGGGAATCCTTTGTCATGATTCCTGAGGACTCCCTAAATGGGGACAGGGCAGAGGAGACCCCCTTCACTCCCCTGACCATGCGAAGAACTTCCAGGAATGCTCCACAGCCACTCCAGAGCTGAGGGGGCAGGGCGACTGGGGCCAAATTTGCATATTCGTAAGCTGCCACTCTATGTGGACTGAGGGCTTTGTGAGGGAGCGATAAGATCTGCGGTACCGTGGTATTTGAGGGCTGACTGTACTTGTAATGTTGCAAAATGAAGTAGAGTTTGCCAGGTGAAATCTCAAAATATACAGAAACATGCTTTAGAGAATAAATTCTCATAGTCAATGCTAAATGTCAGTAGATAATTACAAAGGTTGTTTCTGTTCAAATACAAAACCAATAAAGTGGACTATAGTATAGCTGTTAGTCAAAATTAATGAGAAAAACTGATGATTGTTTCAGTGAGATTCTGATATTCTTACCAGCTTTGCATCTTCTTACTCCTTGATTAAGTAAAGCAAAGTGCTGCAGTTCATTACCAGTAATGTTATCAGAATCTTACTTAAGAAAGAAAATGAAAAAAAAGAAGCTGTTAACCACAATTACCAGAACATACTAGTAAGTCTTTTTTTTTGATAATATTCATTATATTTAAAAAACCCTACATGATAAAGTATCCAGTTGCCTAAAAAATGTATCTTTTTTTTTTTTTTAAATCTATATTCTATTACATGATCTAAAATCAATGTCACTGGCAAATACATTGAAAAAGATTTGAACACTACTACATCTACTTCAGAGCCATCCTTCTTCTAGGGAATGGTTCTATTATAAAAACAAGGACACTGCTGTGTCATGCTTTGTGTAGATGACATAATTTTAAAAACTGAGACATTCTAATAGCTCTAACCAGGTAATTGGGTGTGAAAATAAGGATATCTAAAAATAAGGTCTTTATTGAGTGTAAGCATCTATTAATGGAAAAATTAAGACAAATATTGCAGAGATAAAGGAAGGATGATAGGAGTCCAGTGTGTGTATCAAGGCAGCTGTGGCAAGTATACTGTGGGGATGTATACAGTGAGGGAACTAACATGCACTATCCAAAACTCAGAGCCCTGAATTAACATGAAGAATGGTTCTTAAGAAACTTTCTTCTGTCTTGCTTTCCAAGGGGCTCTGCTATCTAAGGGGATTTAAATTTCTTTATTATTTTTATCTTGCATTAATAAATCTGAAACTAAGACTAGTCTCTTCCTCTATTACATCTTGTTCTTCAAAGATGATGCATTAGCTTGTCTTCAGTGCTGTGTGTCACCTTAGATATGCATTCAAGAACCTGGCTGTAACTCCATGCAGACACACTTGATGTCCATTAAGAAGGAAAACACAAAGAAAGACAAATAAATTCCTCTTCCAGGATGTCTGACTTATAACAGCTGACTTAGAAGTAGTCCTGGATTTAAAATAGATGTATGTTCAGATGCCAACCGAAGGTGAGGTTACATTTACCTTCTGACAAAAAATGTCTGACTTGTCTCTTAGGTCAAGTAATTTCATGACTCTCTCATAAAAACACCTAACTAAACCAGGGATATAGAAAGTAAAACAGGCGTTGCTCTGTAATTTTTAATAGCACTTTCTCATTCACTGTTAACTCCACTAACTTGAGAAGAGAGAGGATGAAAAAGGTCTCTAGCACTTAAACAGATCAAGCCCAAAAGTGAATAAACCTAATCACCCCCATCACCCCTGTTTAAGACTAGTCATACCAAGTCTGCTGAGTTTCCCTTGGTATTTGTTTTTATAAAGAAATCACATAGCTTTCTGTCAATAACAGTAATGGATGGCATGCTAATATGCTAAAGTTCCCTGACAGAAATTTGACAAAATGAATATAAAATGCTTATATTCTTCAAATCATACTACCTCATTTAGGAGTTAATTAGGTAGAACAGAGCAAAGTACTGAAAAGCAGGCATGAAATGCAGCAATTCAAGACTTCTACCAAGCAAATTTACAAACTTCCAGTTATTAGTATAAACCCTTCTAAAAACAAGTGAACACTAAATCCTAGATACATAATAATACTAATAAGTGAAATTATTCCATATAACAGAAAATTTAATTTAAACATTCAAGGTACTGCAGTATACAAAGAAGAGCAGAAATAAGACCAATCATATGTCACTCTGTTTATATAAAGCACTAATTTTATAAAGGACTAAATGTTGGAAGTAAGTTCCGAGACAGGAAGGTATGCAAAGTTTGGGAGAGGAGTGCTACATGCTAAATTCCAAGAACATTAGCTTTTAATTAAAATTTTACTCCTAGAGACACAAAAAAGTACAATTTGTCTGACTTCCAAAAAACAACACAAATCGATTACTGTGAAGACCCTGTTTTTTCAATAAGCTTACAAACCATTACCAATCATAAGAATAACATTTAAATAGTACAGTCTCCAGGTTTTTGCGTTTCCCAGTGTTCTCATTTGCACAAATAAATACACGTAGACCTATGATTTTGCTTCAAGCACCACATCACATTTTACAGAGTCAAACAATTACTTATTCAAGTGTGCAATCCAAGCAAACAGGCCCGCAGTGTTTCTCATTTGTTCCTCAGATGTAATCCTTAGCACTGAGTACTCTGCTGTATTTTTGATTAGCCATATTCCATTCTGCTAGTAAGTGCTTTGAGAATACAAGTCAAAGCACAGCCTTCCCCCAAGACACATGAATAATTCCAAAGAAAGACTAATAGTCCAAGAAAGGCCACAACCATAAAGGAATGCTAATTCTGATGCCACCAGATTCTGCAGTGTCAAGAACAAGGCCATTAACTTGGTATGGATTGTTTTTCCTTCCATCAAGGATCAAACTCAGTATGTTGGAATTTACATGGTGAAAATCCAGTCCTCATACAGTGTTTACTGCCTGCTCCCAAAATAAATACGGAAGCAATTTGACTTCAAAAACCAGTAACAAGCACTTTTTGAGAAACAGACTAATGGAGACCCTTGCTACCTTCTTTAGTAATCTCTAGAATCCCTCATGAAAGGGAATTTTGCTATGTGACCTGCACATTCAGGACTGCCCGTCAGTGCTACAGACTGAGACTGTATTCTGAAGCAGAAAATTATTCCATGTATGTGAATGTTCATGCCTGTGAAAACCCTTGAATTCAGTGGGGTTTTGTTCAAAAGTCTGTGGGAGATCACAACAGACTCTGTGTTAAACTTCACAGCTATGGAAATACATTTGCATAGATTGAATTCTGTTAACTTATTTATTTTTTAATAAAAAAATAATTTTAATTTTTAAATAATTTTAATAATTTTAATGAGAGTTAAATATGTACTATGCATGAAGGAATAGGTCAAGCATTAGACCATTAATTATTTGAAAAGGAGTATAAATACATTACAGAATGGCATTTCATCAGAGAAAATGCAGAGAAAGAAGCTAGAAAAAGGGAAATGACGTTCATACCAAAAGAAACAGATGTCTGTAGCCATAGGACCTACTCTCTGCAGATTATCTCATGAACATGGGTTGAAAACTAAGCACTTTTACTTACAACTTATGGTGATGCCAAGTTCCACATTATGCTTCTTTGGTAGTTTCACATGAAATGTTCCACTGCTTGGTATAACTGATTCTACAAAAATAAATTAACAATATGAGATAATTTATAAGACACAGCAATTCTAAGTGCATGGAACTATATATGAAACCATATCAGAATCACGAGGCACAGATGAAATACAGGTGCTGAAGTGAAGGAGGTAGGAGATACGAAAGAAGATGTATAGCTCTACTGGTAATTTCACAGTAACTTGATTCTTTTTAAGGTTTAACTGAATTTGTGGAGATTGAACAGGCTAGCATCCAGCTGAGACTGCAGGTTTTTACCTCATATGCAACTTCTGTGAGCACATGGGAAAATTTTACTGCTGCCGGATAACTTTCAATTAAAAGGATAGGAGATTGAGTTGTAAGGATTTCAGGCTTTTGTTGCTGTAGGACTCAGACATTTTTAACTGTCCACTAAGGTCACTGCCATTTATTTTACATCTAGTGGGAAGAAAAGGAATCAAAACATCATGAATAGAGAAGTGCCTGGAGCTGACTGAGGAAAAAAACACTTGAACACATAGCACAGTATTTGATTCCTGACTTTTGGCATTACTGCTAGCAAAGCTTTGGCCCTTGGCCTGAAAAGGAGCAACTGAAATTTACAGCTATGGAAACATACAAACATACATGTGGCAGATGATCTAACCATGAGGATAAGTCATGGAGCAAACTGGAAAAGAACAAACAAGCCCAGGGACTGAAATACATGTGTTTTCCCAGTGTATTTAAATGTCTTTCTCATTATTAGGTTTTTTTATTTTTTAATATTTCTTTTCCTATGTATATGAATATACCTATTGTATTTGACTTTTTTTAACATTATACTAGATGGATGCATTCACACTTAGAGAATATACTGAATTACTCTAGGAAGCTTAGCCTACTTTTGACATCATATTTTATAATAATCGCACTAGGAAAAACACAGCACATCTGACATTGTCATGACTGAAAAGGAGATACTGTCAGATGAGAGACAAGTCTGAACAGCTTTTACTATTCACACAGTTTGGTAGTGCACACAGATAATGTGTGCCTGTTTGATACGCACAATTTGTGATTTTATAGGTGTATTCTGTATGCTTAAACACACTACAGAATAGAGGAAAGCCATTAATAATAATACTCACCAGCAACATTAACAACAATTTTTCTGGCCTTTATTAATTCAGTTTCTATTATTTTATTTAGATGGTTGGTTTGAGATACTGTAAGTGAAATTCCTCAGAGTTTTGTTTATTCACCCTTTTATTATACTCTTCAGTCTAGCAAAACATTTCATGATTTGGCCTGTAGATGATCTGTATTCACTCAGCAGAGCATTCCTCTCTCAGGGCAGAATAATGGATGGGCACCAGATCGTACTACAAGACCTGTCATTTCTATTTGTGTTCTGAAGTACACTGCAGGGCTATGTGAAATGGGAAAGCTGTACAAAACGACACACGTTTCAAATAAGTCACTTGAAAACTGAATGTTGTAGATGTGAGAAAAAAGCTTCCACCTTGGATGCCTAACATTTGTAACGTACTTGGGATTTATTCCTTCATCTTTCTTGCAAGACAGTGTAACAGGACATTCATACCTGCAACATCAAATTCTATTTCCAAAGTGACCTTGTTTGTGATAGAAGAGTCTCTGAGCAGTTGATTGGCCTCATCAAATGTACTGTCTTCTGTTGGGATACCATTTATTGCCACTATTCTGTCTCCTATTTGCAGCACCCCGCACCTTGGTACACAATGATACAAAATAATCATCAGATGTACATGTTACCAGAACCATCAATATTATAGAATCATAGAATCATTTAGTTGGAACCCAGCAATGATAAGTCTACCACTTCTGTGTGAAATTGCCACATCTCCATGTCTCCAGGATGGTGACAATCACTTCTCTGGGCAGCCTGTTGCAGTGCTTGACAACCCTTTTCAGTGAACAAATTTTTCCTAATATCCAATAGAAACCTCCCCTGGTGCAACTTGAGGCTGTTTTCCTGTCACCTAGGAAAAGAGGCTGACCCTCACTCGGCTACAACCTCCTTTTAAGTAGTTGTAGAGAGTGATTAGACCCTCTACTGAACTTCCTTTTCTCCTGGCTAAACAACCCCAGCTTCCTCAGCCACTCTTCATCAGACTTGTGCTCCAGACCCTTTACCTCCTCCGTTGTCCTTCTTTGGACACACTTCAGCACCTCAATGCCTTTCTAGTAGTGAGGGGCTCAGAACTGAACTCAGGATTCCAGGTGTGGCCTCACCAACGCTGAGTGCAGGGGGATGATCACTACCCTGCTGGCCACACAGTTCCTGATACAAACTATCTGATCAAACACATCCAACATAATCCTGCGGGAGAATTGTGGTGTAGCAGTTCAACAGCCTGCTCAGGCACAGAGGGGTACAGAAGCTGCTGCCCCTTCACACCAAAACTCTACTGAACACTCCCAGCAAGGACTGTGCTCCCTAGGTGCTGGGACCCAGGAAGAAGGGTCTTCATGCCTTCACTGCACTCATGGACATCACCTTTACACCTTATATATGTAAGCATAAAAATGCAATTGAAATGCTGCAATGAAATAATTAGGTCAAAACACTGGTATTCCCCAAAATTTGATTCTGTACCAAACCTGAACAGAGCTGGATATATCCTCCCCCCATGGTACAATTGATTATCACTATCTTAACTTCAGTGATGTTTCTGATTTTTTTTCTTTTAGCATGAATACAGCTTCCAGTCTCCTGCTGGAGGACTCTGGGTAAGAAGAAAACTGGTCCTTGTCACCCTTCTTAAAGCTAATCAAGCATACAAGTGTCAGAACAGAAAGTTTACTTGCCCAACCTCACTTGAGCAAGGCTCTTCAATTTGTCACAAATTGAAAGCAGCAAGCCCGAAGTACACCCACGATCGCTCACCAAAACATACTTAGCAGTCAACTGAAGGAAGCTCACCTTTCTGCCGGACTGTCAGACTCAATATAGGAAATGAGAGGTGGAGAAGACAAGGTCTCGGTAGCAAACACGCTACCCTGGAGCTGTATCCCAAACCCTACAATGGGGTCAGCTGTCAGCACCACTTCTGTGGTTTCTGTATGGACGACCTGCCCAGCCAAACCAACAGTGCTAGAGGCTAAAGACACTATAAAACAGAGCAGACCAAGAGGAAAGACATTCATACACAGCAGAAATTTCATTGCTTTTTGAGGAAGTTGATTTGTACAATAAATTCATGATTAATTGAAAGTTAATTTAGGCTAAAGTCTATAAATTGCATATAAGCAGTTATGACATATAAAATAACAGAAAACATTTGGTTGTAGGTTAGAATGCAAAAACAGTTCTTGTACTGAGTAAAATAAATGTGTTTGATATCCCCACCCCAAAAATTTCAGAATATCTTTGAATTTTTTTGCATTGGGTTTGAGATGTGGATGAGCAGAATCTTCCCAGGAGCTAAGGGAATCGGAGGCACAAGTCCAGCTGTTATTCAGACCAATTCCTGTGAGCTCTTTTTAACATCTCACAGCAATGCATTGTTGTTTGCAACAAAGTACAAGGACCAGGCTTGTTTGCAAGAGGCAAGAATGCCTTCTTTTTGTACATCTTTACTACAGCTTAGCAATTTGTCAGGTTAACTGGATATTGTAAGGAAGTTGAACAAACGCCACTGATCGTGAGAAAAAAAGTTCTCTGGAGTCTCCCAAAGTCACCAGGAGATCCTTCTGTGAGAAACACAGGCAGCTACTTCTGATATACTCCCTCTCTCTATTCTCACTCTTCTTGTGAAAGTCTGCAGTACAGAACAAATCAAGAACTAATTTTTTACTGCATCTTTCAGGCTGCAAGCGTTAGATTTTTACCCTGAATCAGTATAAGTCTTACTGACATGGCACAGCTGGCAAGAAAGTTCTTTGCAAAAGTTTCACTTGCCAAAAATCTCTTGAGATTTTGTTTTCTTCCATCAAAACTCCTTTCCACTCTGAAACTTTTTCCAAACTACTGTGAATTCTCCTTATAGTTTTATTTTTCCTTTGTAAGCATTGTGTATTATTTCAGTTACTGAATAGCTTCCTTCTTACTGTTTATCTGCATTCAGTAAGACATGCTTATACATAAACAGATACTACTAATCTGTTCTTAGAAAGTGCCACCAGCTTTCACATCTAGTGCATGTGAAAAGTAGGTTTCTCCAGCTCTTAGTGCTGCAAAGGCTAAAATATTATTAAACTATATAAATTCAGAGTTAATATAATACCAGATGCCCTAATGAACTTCCTAGAAATGTCTAAATTTGGGGCATCCAACCTCAGAAAAGCTTGATTTGGATGTGGTTCCTGTGAACCCTGATTGCTACTGCTGGGGGTACATTTTAGCATACTTGTATAGTTTTTGTCTAACTCTTAGCAACAGTCCTGGGGGTTGGTTTGCTGTATGTCCTGCAGTTAAGTAAATAATGACCCTGAATTTAAAGTTTACATACTTGTTACTTTTATTTCTACTGTTATATGAGAAGCGGAGTAAGATGTATTGGAGGGTAAATATATGGATTATTATACCTTCAGTCTCTCACTCTGATCCAAAGAAATTGCAATGTTCACTATTCCTCCTGGGAGATGCTGAGAAAACAGCACCCATGCATGGCTAACATCCTCTCCAATTTCTACCAGATATGCAACACTAGTAATGGTATAAATTATGTCTAGCTTTCAACTACTGACATGAACCTTTTACAGAATATTACAGGATTTAAACTTTAACCAAATAATAATCTAAGTGTTTCCACAATGAATACCATACTTTAAAATAAACAAACAAAAAACCAAAACAGAGAAAGAATAAAAATTGAAAACAAGTGGCATAAATAAAGCCTGTGGCAACAGGGCATGCCCTCAATTTTCCCAGCCACATGTTTGGAAAGATCTGCATAAATAATGCAACAATTGTAAAATCATGGTCATAAAAGTCTGGTAACCCCCTGTGCCACCACATTTCGTCATCACATTATGTTATGCAAGTTTTCTTAAATAATTGGCAATGTAAACTTTATAGCACCCTACATACTTTTCTTCCTAAGTGACATCCTAAAAGATTTATTTTACATTAATAAAATCCTCAAATGACCAACTGGAAACAGAAAAAATCCCCACTAAAATTGAGTGTGTGCTATTCCTGTTCAATGAAAAGCATAGCCATCAATGTACCTGGTTCTCACGAGTTGCCCGCAGAGGGAGAGGGGCAAGGTTTTTCAAGTCTTGTCAATGAATAGTAAAAAGGTACAAGACCAGAAATTCTCTGTCATGGTCACTTGTAACACATTCAGAGTAGTGTGGGTATCTTAAATTGGCTGTTATTACTGTCACAAATATAGGTATAAGTCTAGCAACAGAGTAAGGAACTCTGCATAGGCTGATAAGCAAGTTGCCCAGCCAATTCCTCCAAAGCCAATTTTGACTCAGGATTGTTGATGTAGTCACTGCTTGTAGTGAAGCACAGACTCACTCAGAGATGAGGCCAGTTCCACATATTTTGTAATGCTCTATATCCAAACCTCACAATGCAAATGCATAATAAACTTCTCCTAGCTAGAGATTTGTTTAATCGTAGCAGTGTGTCATCTCCAGAGCCTTATGACTTGAAGAATCTTTCATGTGAATTGCAGTGCTTATGTGACTGTCCCACTTAAATGCCATGTCCCTGGCCTTGCTTTGAGCCTTTGCAAGATAAGAGCCTTGCATAGCACAAGACTTCCTTGAAAGAAAAATACTTGAAAAATTTAACAAGTAACAGTTTTTTCCAAGATCCATAACAGAATTAGCTTTCAGGATTTCATCCTTTGTTGAACAGTTAAAATGTAGCACAACTGAAGAATTTGTTTTTGCATTGAGGTTACGATTCGTATCAATTACTTCTACTGTATCAATACTACTGTTTCTTAAGTACACATGAGACCATGTAGAGACCTATACCCTCACTGATACCATAGTATGATGGACACAGTATCCCCCATGATGCAAAAGAATGCATTAGTAGCTAACATGTCAATAGATGAGCTGTGAGAAATGGTTGATAGTATTAAAAATAAAAAATGCACTTAAAGGAAAATGTTATGCAAAAATACTTGCCTTACAAAACAAATAAGAACAAGCAAGCAATAAAAACTGCAAGGAAGCAAAACCTCAGTTCCTCTCTAATGTGTCCTCATAATTTCATAGTCACTGACCTTTGAGGCTGCTGCTTTGCTTTGATTTTACTATGACCTGGGGAATCTTTAAAACAGGGCAGCAGTGCTGTGATGTGCAGCAGCTCAGTTATTCCAGAGTGGACCTCTGAGCATTGTTACCCAAAGCAGATGATTTGCAGGGCAGTTCTCACCTCTCTACTCTGGAGGAACTGAACAGCTGAGAATCACACAAGGGTGAACAAACCAAAAGGAGAGGTGGCACTTACATGGAGTCTGGAATACAATGTGCTGACACAGCCATACTCCTTCTGGCCCTGTGAATACTTAGCAATATGCAAAGTGGAACAACCTGAAATATATCGACTCTGCCTTGGGAAACTACTGACTCATAGAAAATCCATGCTTTGAATTCCAGAGGTTAGTCACACAAGGCTATTTAGTCCTCACTGTTATTTTCTGCTCTTCATCACAAAAATAACTGTATAGGTTATGGTGTAGATGTAAACATTAGAACCACCTAGGAGGTGCTGTTCTTTGGAAGGCAGGTTCTTTGCCCTCCATAATGCAATAGCTGGTTGAGCTTACCAACAATCCGGTTTTGACTATTCAGCTATGAATTCTATTCCCTAATGGAAACTGGAAGAGTGGAAAAAGGAATTTGAAAATCACCTCAGTAAAACACTTCAGTAATGGTACAACAGATTCTTCCAGAACTGTCTGAAGAAAATATTTCTTCATATATTTCATATGAGGCAGTTATGGTGCAGGACATCTACTCATCTCATTTTAGCATTGGATAAATACTTTTACACTGATGTTTCCTTACATCAAATTGAAACTCCAATTGTTCTCTCGTCTGTCTAGAATATACCTAAATATTAAGGTACCGTGTACCTTTTTTTCTGTATCTTCCCCCTCCTCCACCCATTCACTGCACATTTTGAGCAAATGCTGTTACCACCTACAGGAGCTTTTGAAGTCCTTCTTTTTCATCCTCCGCCTCATCATTGTCCCACGTGGGCTGGTGGAGTAGAGGCTGCGAGGTAAAGTCCCCATGTTCAGGGAACTCAGGCTGTATGCACTCATGGAGGTAGGAGAGAAGGATGAAGACACCAGAGCTGCTGTAAGAAATCAAACACTTGGCACACAGCACTCAGTCTTCACGAGAGAGTGCAGCACATGCCTGTAACTCATCAATGAATCAAACATTGCATGTATATGCTGAGTATGATGCACAGGAATGGTTTGTGCATTTCCAGCAACAAAGACATTAAACCACACAGGTGACCCTAGGAAAAAATATAGCCAGCATCTCTTGAAAATACTTGCTGGAAGCTAATAAAGATAATGTAGATACAAAAAGTACATTTAGACTATACAACTTATTTTAAGTGAAGCATCTTAAATTTTTCAACACAAACCATGCAGATCGATATGTCTAGATACACTGATTTTAGAAATGTCTTCTGACAAAAGATTTATAAGCAATGCTTTGCATTCAAAAATCATGCTTTATATACACTACTCAAACCTAATGGTTTACTTATATATAGAAGAGCTGATTCATTCTGAGTTTTCAAGTCTTTTCCTGTCTACAAAGTCTGCTTTGTTACAGAAAGGAAAAGGTGTAAAATGTCAGAAATAATCTTGGCATGGCTATGAAAAAGTGTAGCATCCATAAAACTGAAAAGGTTTTACAGCTTGAAATGGGAAAAGTATGAGTGAAATAAGAGGGGAGAGAGGAGGAAGAAAAGGAAGAGGGGAGAGTATATCAGCAGGAAAAAATGTGGAACGTTACGAAGGTTTTTTTGAGAAGGTGCTTTCTGGAATGTCAAGGCTGGCATCCTGCAATGGTCAGGGTGGCAGGTGTTATAATGGTGGTAGGTGAGGATGATGCTGTGGCTGTTGGCATATGAATCCCAGGTAAGTTGCCTGTTGCTTCTTTGAACCTTCACTGCCCACATGAAGGGATGACGGAAAATCAGAAAAAAAAAGGACCAGAGAAGAGGTAAAAGTAACTGAATTGCACAAACAGACAAACAAAAAACCCCCACCAACAGAAGTAAAAGAAATAAAATAATTTGAAAATAAGAGAAAACATAAAATAAAACATAACCTGGTCTTGTCTTCTTACCAGGAGATGCTAACTTGAGGAGCAAACCCAATATTTTTTCTCAGAAAAAATTCTCCTGATTGTTTTTTAAATTTTGCTTTATTGTATTTGTTTTAAACAAGATGACTGCTGAATCAATTTTTAGTCTTATTCTGGCTTGCAAACTTTTTTAGAAAATACGAAGTTACTACAAATGACCACTGACTGAAGGTTATTAAGTCTCTGCTTGCATTCACCTACTTTAAAAAGACCAGCCAGATACTATACATAGCACTACCTAGAATGAAGATGCTTACTTGTCATTTCAATTTACTGAATTGACATTCTAATTTTTCCAAAATCTACTGTTAACATTGTGCTATTCTGTGCGGTAAACCACTTCTCAAAACCAGTTGATTCTATATATGTGGAATCTGGGATATGACAAAAGAGAAGACCAGTATTTACCAAGAAAATAGGAAATAGTATTTCAGTTGATGCATCAAATCTTAAAGGTAGGTGACTGAAGTCACTCTTGATTAAATACAGTATATTCATCATTAAATTCACCATGTCCATATCCCTGCTGAGCCATAAAGAAACAGTTCAAACTAGGACCTATTCAGTGAAATTTTGTCTTAAAACACCTAGGGATTCACCGATACTACAGAATCATAGAATGGTCTAGGTTGGAAGGTACCTTAATATCACCTAGTTCCAACCCTCTATCTTGGGCAGGGACATCTTGCACTAGACCAGGTTGCTCAGGGTTCCATCCAACCTGGCCATGAACACTTCCAGGAATGGGGCATCCACAACTTCCCTGGGCAAACTGTTCTCGTGCCTCACCACTCTTACAGTATGGAATTTCTTTCTAATATCTGATCTAAACTTTTTCAGTTTCTATGAAAGAGAGGCTGCGGCCTTTGACCTGTGCCCCTCTGCTGTCTACTGTATACCTATAATGGGTGCATATATGTATGTCCCCATGTTGGACTTCAACAGTAGCCCAAAACCTTGAGCACTTAAGTTGGACCCACACCAGATACAGCCTTTAATATTGCGTGTCTGGGTTATTCCAGACACACAAAGGGAGATTTTCACTCTCTGCAGCCTCTAGGTCATACCACACCTGATGTAAGAAGTTTCCAAGAGGGTACTTGCTTCCACAAAGCATGTCACATTTTGAATTGGTTATCATATTGGAGTAGCACCACCTGGTGAGGGGCTGGGAAGGGCTGTAAATATAGTTGTTGTTCTGCCTTGCTTAAGGAAGCAACTTTATTACCTTAGGGATATTTTTTCCCAAATGATGCTCTTACACATCTTTTGCAGATTACCTTGACATGATTTTCTAAGAGCCAGTTTTTAACTGGCATAGCAAAAGCATAGCTTTTTCTAAGTATCTTCACTAGGTCAAGGTGACTAGCACATTAACAGCATCAAACTGTTTTAAATGCTGGTTAACAAACCAACTGCTTCAAGTAATACAATCATCTACACAAATCTTTGGGACTGTCTTCCTAACAGAAACACTCCTCAAAGGTTCATTAACCAGCCAGAAATTAATTGTGTGACACCTTTGCTTCAAAAAAAATGAAAGATCTGTTTGGAACATAGCATCCTAACTGAAAAGAACAGAAATCTATTGAAAAATTTGGCTTCCATGTCATTTTGCTTGTGCAGTATCACTCTCTGCTCAGTCACTAGTTCAATATTCACCACCCTGAGAAGCTGACGAGAGCATCACTCATCAAGAGACAGCCTGGATCTCAGATTGATGTCCAAGAACATCACTGACATTTCTAGGCCTCAGAAGTCTTGTCTTGGTCTAAAGGAGGCAGAAGCATGGTATCGCAGGCTCAGAAAATGATGCCACTGGTTCATGCTGCAACACAGGCACCTATTCTCTGTGTATTTGATAACTCTTGTTACTTCTTTGGTGTCCATCAACATGTGATAATTTAAACTCAATTTATGAGTACTGTAAATTAGCCATTTTCTCAGGATTAGTCAGAAGACAAGACAGGCAGTCTTCATCTTCAAATACTAAGACACTTTATATATATTTGATTTGAAACTGGAAAGCCATTCTATTCAAGTATGTTTGTTATGAAATAAATACCACACTGAAAAAGGTCTGAGATCTAGGCAACTACTGTATTGCCAAACAAACTGTTTCCATATGCACCGACAATGAACCCATGAAGCAATCTCAGAAGTACTTTAACAGATGACAGCAATAAATAATAATGCTGTTGACAAGAGAAAATATGACAATGTTTAAAGTATTTTAGGGGGGAACAGGTGTTATTAATGAAGTAATCATAACACACTATCAAGTCAATATGCTGAAAATAAGTTGGCTGTTCTTCTTTTTCGTTCTAAATTTAAGAAGCAATGTAGAGATTCATTTACTGCAGTATCTTGTAGCCCCTCCAAGGACTGCAACAGTACAACAGGTGTCTTTCTGTACATTTACAAGTGTGCAGAGCCAATTCTTAGCGAAACAGATCCCTCTCTAGCCATAGGAATCTCGGAGGGTACGTTAAGAATGAGAAAACACAGAGCTGCTCAAAAAATGCAGAAGCATAACCTGGGGAGCTGAAACACATTTACAGACATAAACGTGATAGCTTTCTTGGCCATTCAGCAAGGGCAGGCAAAGGAAAAGAAAAAAGAAAAAGAGGTATTTGGTGCTACAGATCCTCTTACCGTGCTCTGGGCCTTTCAGTGCTAGTCGTGTCTGATGATGAGGAAGGATCTCAAGTTTGACATTATCTGCTGCATTAGCCAAAAACTGAGTAGCTTCCGCCAACGTACAGTACTCCATGCTGGTGCCATCAATGGACAAAATATGGTCTCCTACATGTAATGCACCACATCTATATAAAAGGGGAAAAACTTGGTATGATCAGCTATGCTCTTTGCTTGCAAAATGGGTTTCTCTGCCTTCAAATTGGTCATGACAACTATGAGCGTGTTCTTTCTTTTCGAGAGACATTTGTGTTTTGTAGGCACTGTCACTGGTCAGACTTTATATCTATTAGTACAAACCTTAAAAACAATTCAGTTAATACAATATATCAAGACATCACTCACAGAACTGGAATGGGGTATCTGACTCTAAAAATATGTGTGAATGGCAGCAGGATAAAATGAGAAGAGCATAAGGAGACTTAAATAACTTGGTCACATATCCCTCACACAAGCACCCAGTTCATCATTTTTTGAGTTATACTTCAAACATTTATTAGTACAAAAGCTGTAAATGATGATGAAATTATGCAGTAGTCAAACAAATAATGAAACCAGGGCTAGCATGGTGACTCAAGGAGTAGGGTGGGGAGGGGGCTATCTGCTAAATCTCGCTGCACTCTAGAGACTGGCTACTGGATGAGTTGAGAAATGCAAACACAGCAGTCAGCATCCCGACGTACCAGTCAAGTGGACAGCTCCTTTAATTGGTTACCCCCTGCGAAATGGGAAAAAACAGAGGGAGAAAATTAAAGCATCCTGCACCATTGAACTGGAGAACACCCCTGGATCAATGGCCGTCACTCTCAAAGTTTCTACTGTAGGGAAAAGCCCACAGAGGAGCTGTAGACTCACTGCTACAAGTGGGTGCTACCAAAAGCACCGTTGGCAAAGAGGAGTTACAAGGTAGGGTGACTGGGGACATACAGAAGGAATTTGCTGCTGAAACGTAACATTTAAAAAAAAATTTAGATAGAGATATGTATACAGAAATATACTGTATATATATAAATACATACACACACACACATGCACGCACACAACCCAGAAAAGCTTCCACAGCTCTGTTACAGATGTTCAGAGCACTGGGGAAAAATATATATCTATATTTTTAATGGTTTAAATGGTTTTATTTAAAGGTTTAAATAAAGTGGAAAAATTACAGCAAAACAACTTAAAAATACAGAAGCCAGTCTTCCTAATACCTCATTTGTATTCAAAAATACCAATTAAAAATTCCAGACATGAGGAGTTCCGTTTCACTGTGCTGCAAGAATGAGTGATATATTCCAAAAGAACACCTCAAGGTTGCAAAGCCTCAAAATTTACTTCCCTTGACAGCTGCTCCATATTGTGGTCTTACTTTAAGTGTTCCAGTGGGTTATTTATTTTTTTAAATACTAATCTCTGCCACAGCATTGCATTTAATAGCCAGAGCAGACCTCTAGACTCCTGTGTTGCACAGTGCAAGCAACAGGTCACATATTACACAGGGGCTGGCTTATGGCACTCAATACCACATGAACAAGCTAAAGTAAATTGTGTCCTGGAAGTCTTAAACCCAGCAGTATGGAACAACAACCTGACAAAGTACTAATTTTAAGACATGCAACCTTGGGAGCATCTGGTTCAGTCAGTTTACCAAAAAAAGGAAAGGTTCCTTTAAAACCAGACGAAACAGAAATAAAATGGATATATGGGCCTGCAGTGTCAGCCCGCTGTCACACTCACCTGTCTGCAATACTCGCAGATTTGATTTTGTCTATGACAATGACCTGCTTGTTGCAGCACATCGAGGTAGTTAGTGCAACCCCAAGAGCAGCACCAGGAGTTTTGGCAACTTCAACTAGCAGCGGCCCAGATGCTGTTGCTACTGAATCTGTTAAAATTAGACAACAAAAGATCAGTTTTATACCAATGTGGTAATTATATGTGGAATTTAAAACAGGCATGCTGAAAAAACAGAATTAATTAAAATATAGAACATTATCTTAAAAAAAAAAGTAACTGAATAGGTTAGAGAAGAAAGCTAAATTAATTTTCACAGAAGGTGAAGGGCTGTGGACAAAAGCTATAATAAACAAATGAAGAAGTTGAAGAAAACATCTATGAAAAATCCCTCACAAAAAAGAAAGGATAATTTATGTGAAAATGGTGAAAGTGCAGGAGACAGGATAGCTAGAGGCAGTAGCAGTTAAAGCAAAATACATGTGAGGAAGTTCAAAAGAATCTTGTAACATCTTGGATAAAATACTGCCTTGCACCAGAGCCCAGATAGTAGATGTCCAACACTTAAAAAGAGAAAGCAGAAAAATAGAAGGGAGCCACAGTCATGGTTGATGACTGTGATGAGGAACTATACCCAAGAGAGACAAGTGCTAGACAGAACAAAGCAAAAAGACAGCAAGCTCCTTCCTAAATGCCAGAACCAAGCAGGTAGTGATCAGGATGAAGTACATTCTGGATACTGGCTGAGATATCTTACTAACCAATACCTATGGATCAACAACTGGTCTCAGTAGAGTAAAACATATATAGTAAAAGGAAATGTCCTTTAAGGACATAAAAAGACTGAGACAAACAAAGTGGTATCAGAACCCTGTGGAGTTCCAGAATAAGGGAAAAACAGAATAAACAAAGACTTATGCTGGAAGTAAGTTAGCAGCAAACAGGAGAGGTTCGTATTCACAACGTACTAGAGTCAGCTGTAAGGATACAAAAACAATGTTTAACTGTGGTGTCTTTCAGAATTTACTGAGATTGAAGATGCAAAAGAACTGCAGCTGTTATTAACACAGCTAAGGTGCTCTTCCTGGTTAGTAATGTAGGTAAACTGCATATAGAAATGGAGTGAAAAAAGGTGCTTGGATGGAATAACAGGCAGTTCCAGAAAAACATCAATTAATTATTATAGAACTCCTTTTCCCCAAAAAGTCTTTACATAATTTTTATATTCCTGTTGGGCTTTTTTTTTTTTTTTTTAAGTTGGAAACCTGGGAGTGTGAAGGGGAGATTCAGTACTTTTCAAAGTGCCCATTAAATCTGAGTGATTAATTTCTGTGCCCATCTAGGACAGACTTTTTAAAGGCTGAACCTTCATAGGCACTACCAAACTAAGCTGCTCCAAAAACCGGACCTGATCTTTAAATTCTGAGCCACAGGAGCAGAGTCCACCCAGTAGCATTCCCGTCTGGAGCTTCAAGCACAAAGTAGCTTTAAAGTTGGATCAACTGCCCCCAGCAGCTACCTGTCTTTCTCTAGTAACTAAAGAAGGAGTTTATCACAATCAGACTCTTAGATGTCTTGGTTAGGGGTTGAAGGGTCTAGGTAAGGCAGGATGCATGCAGTGACTTGCATACGGCCAAGAAAGAATGTACAGCCAAACAGAATTCAAGTATTCTCTCTTCCCATTCCTGCACTGAGAAACAATAAGTTTTATCTTTACCATTCCAGTTGTTTCTGGATCTACAAACAAGCTTCACATTTACAAACACATAGGAAGAAGACTCAAACAATGTTAGTCATCAGGACCTTAACCAAGGTTTTATCTCACATTGATAGAGGTGACCTGATTGCTGTTTACAACTACCTGCGGGGAGGTTGCCGCCAGGTGGGTGTGGGCCTCTTCTTTCAGGCTGATGACACCAGAACGAGAGGACGTGGCCTCAAGCTACGCCAGGGGAGGTTTAAACTTAATGTTAGGGAGCGGTTTTTCACAGAGAGAGTGATTGCTGATTGGAATGGGCTGCCCAGGGAGGTGGTGGAGTCACCGTCCCTGGAGGTGTTTAAGAGAAGACTGGATGAGGAGCTTAGTGACATGGTCTGGCTGGGGGATGTAGGGCTGGATGATCCTGTGGGTCCCTTCTGGCTCAGAGTGGCCTGTTAGCCTGTGTGGGAACTAGGTTTATGTTTACCACTCTGGGATGTGCGTTCGGTCTCTGTACAGGTGTTAGATGGTGAGTTGGACTAGATGATCCTTGTGGGTCCCTTCCAACTCATAGTATTCCGTGAATCTGTAAATTCTGTGAATTGATCCAGAAAATGGAAAGCACAACTTACTAGTGAACTATCACGAGTTCTTTCTTCAGTGGATAGCTCAAGGAGAGGAAACTAAATGCATGTATCTGTTGAGAATGTGTAAACCTTTAAAGATGCCGGTCCTTTTTCCAGTTACTTGAGAAACACATGACCAGCATATGCCTTAGTGTTGTTATTTCCCAAGAGCCTGTTGAAATGCAGTTGGAAGACAAACCAAGGCAGACAGGATAAATAAATAGGATAACTATATTAGAGGAACCAGAAGAGAAGAAATGGAGTGTGTCTGACTGTGTAAACAAAGCGCAAGAAAGAGAAATCAGAAGGCAATAATCAAATACACATTCCCTGACAGAGAAGGACTAGTTTTTTATGCTGAAGTAAAGCATGGATATGAAAAAATGAATCACAGAGGTATAAATTATTCATGTGTGAAGATGTTTCAGTCATTAAGATATTTATACCATGACTGAAGCACTTACACACTATGTTGATTCATTGACTATGTAATTACAAAAGATACACTGATGAATATCGGCATGAAAGACACTCTAGATTTTTGATTTTGTTAATAATTTTTCTCACTTTAGATCCTGCATCTCAATCAGTACAAGAGGCCTGATTAAAACCTCTCAGAGGAAGCAGGATCACTTTCTGCATGCTAATACGTTTCTTCTGCTAGATAGCAGCACACTTTTTTGTCTGACAGCTTCAGTCACTGGCAAGAAAGGTTTTTATTCTGAATATACATGTGCAAATATGTGATGTGCAAATATACTATATGATACAGAAAAAGGTTTGGATAAAATAAGCAGTGTTACCACCCCTCCTCACCGCAAAGATAATTACAAATCACTGTGAAAGTGGAAAAACTGTATTTTTAACCTGATAAAGTGATCACATTACATGTGTTTCTTTATGTCCTTCTAAATGTCTGCATCTGTTAATCCCTACCTATCCTCATGCCATGTTAAATCCAGGCCAACAACTGGTGGGTAGAGGAGGACAAAAAACCTCTTTAGGATTCCCACAGTAGGGAAGCCAAAAAGTGAGCTGCTTGTATTATGAAGCAGAGGATCTACACATGAAACAGTACTTACAGTACTTACAGTAGCAGAAAGTTTCAGTCATAGCTTGCAATCAATAATAACACTAAATCCACAGGAAACCAAACATTTTTATTCTACAATGCTTTTTTTCCCCCTCCTTCCCAAAGCCACCTTCTAGATAAGGTTGAGAAGTACTGCTATGGAGCTTTTTCCTGCTAGGAACACTGAGCTCTGTTGCTACTATCTCTGCTATGCAGCTCCTCACCTCTCTAACTGGAAGATTTGGGGTCCTTTTTTAAGTTTTTCAAAGTCATAGCAACACAAGGTACAAATCAGTTTTTGAGCAGCTTAAAAGAACTAGGCAAGGAGGAAGGATGTCAAAGCAGATTTTGACCCCAAAGACCCAGCTGAACCAACGGAAACACACAGCTTCAGAAGACTGCTATTGATCTTGCCTGGATGCTGCTGTATCTTCTAGCAGTGATGTGCCAAACAAGTGAATACCTTACTATCTCACACTTGTTTTCCTTTCAGCAAGCTTCTTCCCTATTAGGTGTCCACAGACTAACAAGTTTTTCACTGTAAAATTGTATATAGCAGATCCATGTAGCTGTCTCTATTGTGATTCTCTGACTGAAAACAGGTAAAAACCCCTAAAGTATCAGTAAAAGTACATAGTTCCTCGAACATTGTAGTTTTAATGTTTTTGTAGCAATGCCTTCACAGATCTAAGTGTCTCACTTCTGTTAAAACTAGGAGACTGTATTTCACAGAAATTTCATTTTTTTTCTTGGTAGGAAAATTGTGCTCTCCAACTCCCCACATGGACTTGAAGACCTTAGAGGCATTTTCCAACCATAATTATTCTATGATATTAAGTAGATCAATCTCTCCCTCATGTAGGAGCTTCTTTTTTTCTTAATTCAATTCTTTTCAGTACACCTGAATCTTTATCTTCTTTCTCCTTTTCTGTAACCTTAATTTTTATACTCAGTGCCTCTGTGCCTCATGCTCAGACCAGTGCATCAAATAAGCATATTTTAGTGAAGTTTTATCACAGGTTTATCATCATGAGCTTTGAGTACTTGCCATTCCTTTTTGAAGGCTGCATTTCAGATTGCTGAAATCCAAAAATCAGAGCTGATACATATCTTACAGGGCACTTGAAATCCACAGCCAGTTGTACAAACGTGAAACCAGGTCCCAACTCAAAGAACAGGCAGGATTTCTAACAGACTTGATAAACTTTGTTTCCAAGACCTGTGGCTTTAGTAGTGACACTCTCCATAAAGTCCATTGTGGAAAGTCCTTTACAGCACTTTTCAGCAGACAGCGGAGCACCATAAAAGCACTCAGGGACTCTGCAAGTATTCACATCCACATTTCTTAATTAACTCACAGACTATTCATTACTGTCAAACCGTTTTTTAAACTATACTTAAAGAATCTTGCCATCCTCTGAGTGGTTTGCTTATTGTATTCTTAAGGACTACGTATTTCTTTTACATTAATACCAACCTAGAAAGAACTTTTTTTGGGGGTGTCCATTAAAACACTCTCTCTATAAGACTGATACGCTTAAAGTTTCCCAACTCCTCACAGTTTAGTGACAAGATTGTATCTCTGCCTGTGACAGTGAGACTCATAGTCCTCTGTTGTACCATGGCCCAACTATTGCTCTTCTCATGTTTCCCTGAGACTGCCATAAAGACGGTCAACCTACTTCAATTGTCTACCTTTTCTATGATCTCTTAGCAAAACGAGCCACAACCAAAAATGCATGTGCAAGAGAAAGATCTGCTGGGAGTGAGGAAGCTTTTCTCTATCTTTCTGCTTCCTTTGTGCTTCAATCAACTAACACCTTTTGTATTTCTCCAGGTTTCACCAGCTGACAGCTAAAAAGAAATGAAAAAATCCACTTTTGGCCCTGGGCTTTAGCTATAACCCAAACCACATAGGCTGTCTTGCTAACATTTTAAATTTCCTTTGTATGGGCGTTTTCATTCTCTCATTTTTAACAGCAACTAGATGATTAGTCAAGTATCTTACAGAGAGCTGACTCATGGTTATTAAATATTAATTTTTCAGGGCGGTGGGGTTAGGGGGGATGGGAAGTTGCATATTTATGTCATACCCTTTCCTTGTACCACAAAAATAATTTGATATCCATTTTGCAAAGAAAGGATATAACTATGTATTTTTAAAGATGATCTAATTAAGAAATTTAGATTGGGATAATGGGTCAATAGTTTCAAGAGAGAAAGCAGCAGCAAGGAAGAAAGAGAGGAATAAGATTTCTGCAGTGTTTAAAGGGCACAGAAACAACATTCAAGATGCCCTACAGTTGGGTAGCACCATTATCACTCATTCAGAGTAATAGAATTTGATTCCTCATACTTTTGTAACTGTAAAAGCCATAAATGAAACACACACAGGGCACCCATGCAGAGTAGCTTTGGGATTCTGTTCAACTAATATTGAATAATGTTTGCACCCTGGCTTTGTTCATGCTTCATTTAGCAGAATAGTCTTTTATTCATCTCAGATCTTACGGGAAAAATAGAAACTATGACAGCTAGAGGGCTCCAAAAAGGATTTCTAAAAATCTAAGAAAGCTGTGATCCTGTTGGAGTGGTTTCAGTGGAAGGCCATGAAGATGCTCAGAGAAGCTGTGAGGACATGCTGAGAAAGCTGAGGTTGTTCAGTCTGGGGAAGAGAGGGCTCTGGGAAAAAGAAAAGAAAATATGAAAACTTATAAAAAAGATGCAGACTGACTTTTTACACAGGCAGACAGTGACAGGACAAGGGAGAACAGTTTTAAACTAAAAGAGGCGAGATGTAGTTTAGATGACAGCAGGAAATTCTTTGCCAGAGGGTGGTGAGGTACAGGTTGCCTAGAGAATCTGCCAATGCCCCATCCCTGGAAGTGTTCCAGGTCAGGTGGGATGGGGCCCTAGGCAACATGATCTGGTGGGTGGCAACCCTGCCCATGGCAGAGAGGCTGGAACTAAAAGATGTTTAAGGTCTCGTCCAATCTGAATCATTCCACAATTCTATGAAATGGAGCAAACTGGCAGGACATTGCAAACAATGTCTGGGGAGAAAGGATGGGCATTTCTTTAATAATAAAACAACTATTTAAACATTAAATATTATTCTTGTTCAAAGTGTCAGTAGCAATCTTCAAGGCCCAGCTTTTCACCCACCATAAAATGTGTTCTCCTTGCGTTCCCTTGAATATGGAATACATATTATTATATGTTTCAGGCAGGCTGTGGAGTGAGAAACAGTTGTTCTAATTTTACCTGGCTGAACTAGAATTAGAGGGGCAAAACCAGCACTAAAACCCCTGACAAAATAGTGTATTTTTCCTTATTGCCAGTAACAGCACAGCACTGCTGCTGGACTACTAACTGAAAGAAAGATCACAGAGTTCATAGAAAAAAAAACATTAAATTGCTGCTAAGGAAAAAACCCACTAATGGCATTTTAAACCCTCTTAGCTTTAGAATAATCAAATTTCAAAAAGTATAAACAGGAATAATTCCTAGAGGATGACAGAACACTGAATGATAGTAAAATCAAAGGGATCTCTCAGCCTCAGAATGGAAAACAGAGACATTATTCTTTAAATGAATGTGTCATCTTCTCCTCCCCTATACACAAGCAATTTAATATTCCTGCCAACAGACTGACAGTCTTCCCATTTTCCTCCTGTAGACAAGTTCCTGCAGTTCATTTACATGCCTCTAATTCAGCCAAGTTCTTCAAATCAAGAGCTTAGGAACTGCCTTTACCTTATTTCATACTTGGCAACTTTAGCCCCATCTTTCTCAGCTAAGAAATGCTGCTAAGCAGTTGAAGAACCAGCCCTGCTTTAAAAATACTCACATTGGTGTGGATATACAGTGGACCCCCGTTAGTCGCGGGCTGTTGGGTCTGGGCCTCCTCCCGCAACTTGTGAAATCCGCAAAGATAGCGAACCCACTACGTAGTTGAGTACGCCATGCCTGTAGCCACGTCCCCTCCCCATATAAGGTCTGGA
>WEKX01005965.1:6976-47668 GCA_013390025.1 Pitta sordida | reverse complement strand
CTCGCAGCGCGAGCGGTGAGACTGGGGGCTGAGCCGACTGGGGTCCCGGTACGTTCTGAGCATGCGCCGAGGTTGCACAGCTCACGGAAAAATCACCGCAAATACTGAAGCTCGCAAATAGCAGACCGGGAATACGCGGGGGCTCACTGTATTCAAAATCCTCTTGGGACTTCCACGAGAACTTGTTTAAAACCCTTTTGTTCAAAAGGCTTTCCCTAATTCTTGGGATGCTGCCTCCTCCTAACTCCATTTCATGCTCAGACAACCTTTCATTTTTACTAGGTCCCTTCCCTGTTCAAAAGCTATATTAAGCCTGCTCATTGATCTATACTTTTCGTTTCATGTGCCCTGTTAATGAAACACAAGTTGTCTATCACACAGTTTACAACACAAAGAGGACGTGGTAGTTGAACCCCGGGCAGAAGATCCTGGATCTGCCCCTGAGGTTAGTCTGAATGCATTTTAAATAAGCCCAATAAGATGCATTTTATTTCCTTTGTTGCCTTGAAAATGAATACCACATAGAAAATTCAGGAGGCACTTTAAGAACAATGAAGAAGTCAAATGTCTATCCCTGATGGTAGCACACGGTTTCAGAACTTGGGAGCCTATAAGGACACCTTTATGGTTAGTCTGGCAACCTAAGCCTCAAACACCACCTTTCTATTGAAGGATAACTCCTAAAAACTGCCCCCAAACTGCATAGCTTTAGATTGATTGCGAAATGTTTGCAGAAGTCAGCAGCAATGGAATTCTGCTGGAATTCAAGGAATGGCACTCACAAATTAGTTTTAAAAACTATCTTCCAAAATGAGACAGAAACTCAAAATTGTTCAATTAAATATGTGAAGTCCTCTGCTGAGACCCTGCAATAGAAAACACTATTTTGTCTATTGCACAAAGCATAGATAAAATCAAAGAACCATTGAATCACAGAATGGTCTGGGTTGGAAGGGACCTTAAAAATCATCTGCTTTTAAGCCCCTCTGTCATAGGCAGGGACACTTTCCACTAGACCAGATTGCTCAAAGCCCCATCCAACCAGGCCTTGAAACTTCCAATGACGGAGAATCCAAAACCTCTCTGGGCAACCTGGTAGATACATATGTACAAAAGATCTTCTCATACTTATTTTTTCTTGCAAGTAGAGCAGGAAATAAAATACACAAGAACTTTGATTTCTTCGAAACAGTCTCTTCCATGATTCTGTACCTGACCAAACACAACAAACAGAACAAATAAGGATACCAATCTGCATCTCTGCCTGCAAACTAAGACACAAATGGTGTGTCAAATTTTACATCTGCCAACCCTGAAAAGATGCTTGTAAGTGCACACTGTAGATAATACAAAGAGCTGCAGTACCCATCAATTATGTCTATTTACCACAATGACCCTAAGTTTCCATTTAACTGAAACAGTAATAATCAGAGCGGGACTGGATTCTCTTCAAAACCCTATAGAGCACAAAGAACCTTGCTGCTGTTACTTCATAGATAGGAACAAACACTGCAAACATGCAAAGCTTGCATTGAGCTGACAGTACCTGTCTGTCCAGGGGTCTACCAGGACCAGACATCTCAGATAATCCCAAAAGCTTCAAGCAAAGGTGTGGCATGGATAGTCTGGACACCTCAATCAGAGAGCTAAAGCATGTGGAACAGTTAAGGCAAATAAAGACACGTCAATGCTGTGCTAGTGAGATAGCTGTCTCCCTGCCAGAGCAGTGAGAGCTGAAGCCCTGGAAGCAGCAAAGTCACACAAGTGAGCTGCTGGGCCTTTGACAGCCACTCCTACTTGTTCAACAGGATGACTGACACAAGTGCAGCCCCATTCCCATATGGCTGGGCTTCTTGCTGGACTTGAGGTACATTACTTGACCTTGCTTGGAGGTCCTTTACACTGAGACATCTTACACCTTCATGGTTACTTAGTATTTTGCTGTATTAGTGACCTCTGCACACAAGAAATTGCAGTCTTTGCCTTGGAAAGCTGACCTTTGGTGTGCTTCCACTGTCACTGCCATCAACTGACTTGGCTCGGTTGAACAGGCAGGAGTTTCAGACTAGTCTAAAACACTCCTCTGCAAAGCCTATTAGGTGACTATGAACCAGAAAAAATCACAAATAAACTCCACAATATTGTCTGTAACAGATAAAATGTATTTCTGATCCTATAAATGTGTACTATCAGCACCAATTTTTCCTCCCACAAACTTTGGTCTCTTTTCAATAATCTCTGCTCTAGCACAGCTGTCTCATAAATAATTGGTGCATTGGCACATCCACATAATAAAATGCTACCATACAGAAGGTCGAGGCTGAGATATGACCTTGATGTTTATGTACTAAGGAGTGGAGTCAGAGTTTTGCAGCTCTCAGGGGTTGCCCAGGATATTTTGCCAGTCCATGCCAACCACTTATGAAATGAAACTTCAGTAGAATGAGTCAGGAAATGAGTTTATTAATTGCTGTCTTTCCTCTTTGGTGTTATCTGAGCAGCAGTTCAGCAAAAAATTTCAAATAAAAGAGAAATTAATTTAGGTAAATTGCTCTTGAGTCCAACACAGAAGACACAGTTCTACACATCAGTTCTTTGATCATGGCAAAAATAATCCAGGATTGCTTAAGTGTTGCCCATGTATTTTCAGTTTTTCCTTTCCCAGTACTTGTTCCAAGCAATACAGAAACAATACTACTGGGAGTATTCACACATAAAGTAAAAGAAAGTTTCTATATCCCCTATTCTCTGCAGCATACATTTCCAGCAAAACCAATTACCCACATTTTTTCTCTCAAAATCCCAACTAAGCAATAAGCTATAGAAACCCAAGTGGCCTATAACAGTTAGAGTCATAGCAATGAGAAGGGCACTCTATCATCTGCTTCCTCAGCAGACAGCCTGCCAGCTTGCTGCCAGGGTCACCTTTGGCAAGGTTCCCATGCGGCCCTTCCTTTGCTGCAACACAAGCCATTTACCTCCTGCCCGAGCAGCTCCTGCTGCCAGGCTCAGAGGAACTCCAGGTCCTCTCATGTCTCTGTTGGATGACTTCTAGTTTCCACTAGACCAGATTGCTTTATAATTTGAAGTGCTCATTCTTATAATTCACTAATTAATGAATTTGTGCAAAAGAGAAACTGTGAAGAACCATTTTCATTTGTGTTTCTTTTGTTGCTGGTGGTGGTTTTGCTTGGTTTTCACCAGTGACATCCACCCAAACTTACCTAAGCTGTAAAGACCTTGAAAAATCGGAGGCCACTTCGCTCAGAAGAAGGCAACTCACAGAATCACAGAATACTGTAAGTTGGAAGGGACCCACAGGGATCATCTAGTCCAACTCACCAGCTAACGCCCATACAGAGACCGAACGCACACTCGNTTTCCTGTCAATCGTTACACCTAAGTCCCTCTCCACTTCACTACTCTCAAGCCACTCCTCCCCCAGCCGATAGCGGTGCATGGGATTGTTATGTCCAAAGTGAAGAACCCAGCACTTGGTCTTGTTAAATCTCATACTGTTGGATTCTGCCCATTTCTCTAGCCTCTTAAGGTCCCTCTGATGTGCCCTCCAACCCTCTGGCAGTTCAACACTTGCCCCCAGCTTGGTATCACCTGCAAACTTGCTGATGATGGACCCAATTCCCTCATCCATATCATCAATAAGGATGTTGAACAGTACTGGCCCTAACAGTGACCCCTGTGGGACTCCACTGGTGACTGGCTGCCAGCTGGATGTGGCACCATTCACCAACACTCTCTGAGCTCGTCCGTCCAACCAATTCCTAACCCAGCATAAAGTGTTTCCATGCAGTCCATGCTCTACAGGTTTCTCCTGAAGCTTATTGTAGGAAACCATACAACACTCCTGAGGTGACCATAACAGAAAGATTGTGCTTTTGCAAATTGTAAAAAACCCAGATGAGAAGCTGAATAAAATCTGTAGAGCACCAATATACATCATCATAAAAATACATGTACACCAATAAAGCTCAGAAGTGTTTGTTTACAAACAGAATGGCATTTTTAATTTCCTTTTAGGAAAATATTTTAGTCACCATGTGGGCACAAGGCACTGCAAATGTAATAATCCCCAGAATCAATATTGGCTGGATGTACTTATTTTTACTTCCCTTCTTTAATTAATAAGCACATACACTTCTTCCTTCAAGAGCCTCATAGAGGTAGACAGTGAGAGAAATGCTTCTAGGGTATTTACTACTTGAATTAAGCATTTATTTTCAAAGAAGGAAGATAAATGTGAATAACTATAGCTAGTTGTAAGATGCTAGTCGCCTCCCTGAGCCAAACATTGGCAGCAAGAATCACAGGAAGAGTTTGTTTTGGATTTTCTTTGCAGCTATGGGGGATGTTGTGCCAAAATTGTATTTATGACAGAGACAAAACCACAGGCTCTACAGGCAATGCAAACTTTTTTCTATCTTTTTTTTTTTCCCTTTAAATTTAAGTTGCTTGAAACCTTTACATTTCAATTAAGAACTCAGGCAATGTTACTTGAATCAGGAACAGCTTAGAATACAAAATAAAGAATAAATAAAAGGAGTTTTTAAAGAAAGTGTTGAGGGATTTCCTAAGTAACATAAGATACATTCCAAAGCTCTGCCTCAAGGTGTACATACTACCGTCTTTTCACGTATATAACCTTTGGATTATCTGCCAGAAAAAAGGAAAACTAACCTTGCAATTCAGAGGCAATTTGGGTTACAGATGATTGTGTATAAATACAGTAAGAAACCTTACCTTAAAAAGTCCTTTCTTTTTCATTAGCATCCCCATCCCTGTTCCCTAGTTGTCTGTGTCTTTTCTCTCCAAAGCCTCATTGTCTCTGATGCCCTACAGCAAATTTCATCTACTGGCAAAGCTCTACTCTGCTTCCAATTTCATGCAGATAACCTGAGGGTCTGGGTCACCACATGACTTGACTCATTGCCAAGAGAGCACTTTTATACTGGAGTGGGTTCTGCATGTAAAAATGTAACTTTATTAGCCAGGGAAGAAATGACTGGAGGCACATAAGAAGAAGGAAGAAACTTCAGCTTGCCACAGCTTTACCTGTGACTCCGGGGAGCCATCATATCCTTCATTGTTCATCTCTTCAGGAGGGCTTGGCACTCTTTTTTTTTTTTTTGCTGGAGTGTAAGAATTGCAATTAAAGATGAAACCAGTAAATGGTCCAGATAAGAACTCTTCATAAAATCTCAAGCACTCTCTTCTCTTCCCCCAAACAGAAAACGGGTAAGATTTAAATGAAATCTGCAGTTAGGTGCTTGCCTTTGGTTTTGTTTTAATGCAAGTTCAATTATCATTTCGTTATAGTCCTGCAGCATCTACAATGAAATAGCAACATGACGAAACAATAATAGCTCTCAGAATATTCTGGCCAGATTCCTTACAAATGAGAATCATGGGACTCAAAGAATATCAAACAGCACTAATGTAAGTCACCAATGAATTGGTGCTCACTGTGTTGGGCAGAATCTGTCTAATACGGCCAAAAGAGTTTTGGCCTGCAGGCTGGCAGGACTCATTGAGAGATCTTTAAAGTAGGTTTGAAGGGGGAAGGGGATGCAACAGTCTCTCAGGAAGTCACCGTAAATGGTAAACCTGAATCAAGGATGAAATCAACTACCCAACTGAAGTGCATGTATTCTAATTCACACAGCATGGTTAACAAACAGGAAGAGCTGGAAGTTTTGGTGCATCAGGAGCAACATGATATAGTTGCCATCACAGAAACATGGTGGGATAACTTGCATGACTGGAGTGCTGCACTGGCAGGCTACACACTCTTCAGAAGAGATAGGAGAAGTAGAAGGGGTGGGGGGTGGCCCTATAAATTAAAGAAACTCTTGATACCATGGAGCCTGACATTAAGGATGATCAGGATGAAAGCCTATGGGTTAAGGTAAGAGGCATAGCCAATAAAACTGAAATCCTGGTCGGAGCATGTTACAAACCGCCTGACCAGGAGGAAGAGGTGGACCTATTACTCTTCAAGCAGCTCAAGATTGCCTCGAGATCAGCTGCCCTAGTTCTTGCAGGAGCCTTTAATCTGCCTGATATCTGCTGAGAATTTAACACAGCAGAAAGGAGGCAGTTCAGAAGGTTCCTAGAATGCATTGATGATTATTTTTTGTCACAGCTGGTGAGTGAACTTACTAGGGGCGAGGCTGTGCTTGACCTCCTGTTCACCAACAGAAGGGCTGGTTGGTGATGTTGTGGTCGGAGGCTGCCTGGGAAGCAGTGACCATGCGATAAGAGAATTTTCAACTGACAGCGTCACACGAAAGGGCATGAACAAAACCTCCATGCTGGATTTCCAGAGGGCAGACTTCGGATTATTTAAGGAATTAATTAGGAAAGTACCTTGGGAAACAGCCCTTAACAGCAAGGGGGTCCAGGAAGGCTGGATGTACATCAAGAATGAGCTCATGAGGGCACAGGAACAGGCTGCCCCAACATGCTGAAAGATGAGTCAGAGGGGTAGAACACTGGCCTGGATGAGCAAGGAGCTCCTGAAAGAATTAAGGGAAAAAAAGAGGATGTATCGCCTTTGGAAGGAGTGGGAGGTAAGTGAGGGTGTGTTTAAGGATGTTGTTAGGTCATGTAGGAGGAAAATTACAGAGGCAAAAGCCCAGATGGAGTTCAAGCTAGCCATTTCCATAAAGGATAATAAGAAGTGGTTTTATAAATACATTAATGGCAAAAAGAAGGGCTGTAACAACCTCCACTCCTTACTTACAGAGAGGAATATAGTAACTAAAGATGAGGAAAAGGCAAAGGTATTAATGTGTACTAAGGTACACTATTCAGACTAACTGCATACAAGTATAGGTTTCACCTTCCTGACAAGTCTTTGAAGAGAAATTTGTCCATTACTCTCTGTACCCAGTAATAAAACCAGAATTTTCATACACAAAGCGCAACTTGAAAGATAATACTCCCCTCTTCCTTCCTAGTTATTTATGGCAATTAAATTGTATCTTTACTTTTCTGTTTCAGGGACATCTCGATTCACTTTTACAGGATTTTTCCCGTACAGAGCAATGTTTATTAAGCTTCTTTTAATAAGGTCATGGTTTCCAAAGCACTTGAGAGAAGTGTTAATTGGACCATTTAGAGTAATTTGTAACGTATATGGTGCAGCTAAACTCCATTTATTTTTCTTTAGGGATGATCATGAAGTTTGTAATGAAAGAAATACCTGTAAGATTTATGAAATCCTTGTAAAACATCACAATTCCCTTCCGTAATCACCTAATAGCAACTGCAGCAGCAAATCACACCCAAGTAGTGAAAAGAAAGTAAAAAAATTTGTAGAGGGCAAATATACTTGGGAATCATGGAAATAATACTTACTCATTGAAAGACCTTGGTTTTAATTGCTTGCAACTTACAGCTTGGCCACAGTTCAAATATTCGGTACGATTTTTTTCTTACAATGGTTATCTCCCTCAGTCCGTAGTTTTTTCCTATCTGCTTAGTTATTTTAGCTGAAATAGGTCATCTGTGTCTGAGAGTATCATCAGGGAAAGCCATAATGGTTTACCCCACCTCCCCTGCCCCTCCCTCCTGAAAATTCTGTAGGCTTTATACTGAAAGTTCATGTTCTCTATGTGTCTTCCCTATCTGACAGATCTGGCACAGAAAATCACAAGAAGAGCCAAGAGGAGGGAAGAGAAGGACGTTTTGGGCAAAAATGAGAAGAACTGAGGTGAAAAGGTTATTGATCTTAAAAGCAGCTGCAGTACAAGAAACTTGGGAACGGTTTGCTAAGGGACAGAGACAGGAGAAAGGGCTAAAGAAGGACAGCCATGAAAACTGCAAAAGTCCTTGAACAGAGGGAAATCAGCAGTGTGAGAGAAATGTGTGGGAAAATTACCTAAGCTTTACTTGGCAGAAGACAAAAGAAAAAACTGGGCTGTAAGGAGAGGGAATAGCATATTGAGGATTTAGGATCTTCTAGAAATGAAGACTCAAACTAGGTCAATAAAGAAAGGGAAAATCAAGAAGCTACTGGGAAAAAGAGAGTACTGCATCTCAGAACCAGGATAAAACAAGGAATGGCATCATGCTTGCATGAAATAGATAGGGAGGAACATAGGATCCTGAAACTTTACAGTTGTTTCTGCTGTCGTCAAATGTCTTTGAAACCTTGCAGTCACGTGTCTATCAAGACTTTTCTGCTCTCCAGAAAGGACATGCTTACTTTGCCAAACAGGTGAATTATAGGCTGGGGATGGAATACTTAGACAGCGGTGAGGTGGAAAGAGATTTGGGGGTATTAGTTGACAGCAAACTCAACATGAGCCAGAGTATGCCCAGGCAGCCAAAAGGGCCAATGGCATCCTGACCTGCATCAAGAATGGCTAGTAGGTCAAGAGAGGTTATCCTTCCACTATACTTTGCGCTAGTTAGACCACACCTCAAGTATTGTNCTTATCTATACTGTGATACTGTAATACTATGATAACCTGGCTAACAGAGAGCAGACTGGTGGGCTTAGTGGCTCTCACTCTTTTGAGGAAGTATTTGGATACAGATGTCAGAAGTTTGAAGTTTTTTCCATACAGAAAGCTAGGAAATGGTACATAAAAATGTGTCAACACTGTTAAGGATGTAAGCTCACACAAATATTGGGCAATGACAAATTGAGAGTTGCTTATGCAACGCAGTAATAGCACTCGTTGAATAGAGAGGTTCTATTTTCTTACAAGGCCCCATTCCACATCTCTTTCACTGCTCGGCAGTCCTCACAATGTAACAAGTGTTCTCCCCATAGGAGAAAGCACAGTAAGTTTTGAGGGAGCTAGCAGTGAATGAGTTTGGTAGCAGGTGTATAAAGCATAAAAAGGGAACTGCAAGGAAAAGAAAGTTGTGTAACATGGGAGGAAAACCTGAGTGCTACTTCGAAGTACCAATTCCCTTTCTGTCACAATTTCTGTAAAGGTTAAAAAAGAACAGCTGCACTGGTCCCCAACTGCAAGCATGTTCTTACACTATCAGCAGTCAGCAGCTGTAGCTCTTGATCACACAAAGAACTGATCAATGAAAAACTGGGTTTTGAATTTGCCAGCCCAAAATACTGGATTTTTTAAACCATAATGGCGATTTACATGAGGTTTCTATGCTACCCATATCAAGAGGTGCAAAAAAGGTATTTATTATTTATTTTAAAGCAGATAAATAGAGTAGATTAAAGCAGGCAAGGAAGCAGGAACTGAAGCCAAATTGATAGGTATTAATCATCCTACAGGCTCATGATGAGACTAAGTGATGTCAGCATGTTGTATTTAGCAGCATGAGATACAAACGAACGAATGACCCCCACTTGATATGGTAAAAGAGCAGTCCTGAAAGCCAGAAAACTTGATAACAGAAAAAAAATCACAAGCTTTAGGCTTCTCTGAAGGAAAAAGTATCTTCTTGTCCCAAGGGTAAGTTATATCCCAAAACCACAACTCTTTTGCTAGATGAAATCACAGAAGGGTTTGTGTTGGAAGGGGCTTGAAAGATTGTATAGTCCTTGTCTTGAATAATTCTGGCGATCGTGTCACAGTCCACTCAGCTAGGCTGGACACGTGATGGTTCATTTGCTGAATCTTAAAGTGCAAAAGAAATCCTGGAAAGGGGTTAGCTTTGGTCAAACCGTGAAGCTTTATTATGTGCCCATAAAGCGGGAATGCGATAGATGAAAGTGAGATAGGAAAGGTAAAGAGAAAGGGAGAGAGAAAAAGGGTTTAATAGCTACCACCAGATGACCGCGTCCTCAAGGTGTCCCTCCCTTCTCCCTCCCTTTGGTGGGAGAAGCTTCCAAAGTCCAGTTGCTAAGAGGCCATCTTTTATAGTAGATGTTACCCCTTGCCCTCTCCTCTGTCCCAATCTGTCTTTCTCTGCCATGTATGTCCAAGGAAGTGTCCAAGGCAAGGTCAGTCTCGAGTGGCCTTTTGTCAGGAAGTGTGCTTTTGGGTTGCAGTGACGGGGCTGTATGATTCACAACATAACTCGTTCTGTCCCTCGATGCCAGAGAGAAGGTTACAGCATATCTCATTCCTTCCCCCGGATAATGCAGGAGAGTGGGCATATCTTGTACCATACTGCCACTGCTCTGGGGCATCAGCACTCTGGTTCCCACAGTCCAGCCTCAGCCCAAGGAGCATCACTTGCAGGCCAAACCTGTCAAGACCTTATCCTCAGTTTTTTGGGGTACCTATATTGTCCAAGTCTGATGACAACATTGAGACAATATTCCTCTGCTGACTGACTCATACAGATGGGGCATCCACAACTTTCCTGGGCAACCTGTTCCTCTGCCTCACCACCCTCACAGTAAAAAATTTCTTTCCAATAATGAATCTAAACCTACTCTCAGTTTGAAGCCATTCCCCCTTCTCCTATCACTACGTGTTCTTGTAAAACATCTCTCTTTATCCTTCTTGTGGGCACCCTTCAAGGGACTGGAAGGATGTAACTGGGTTACCTTGAAACCTTCTCTTTTCCAGGATGAACAATCCCAATTCTCTTAGCCTTTCCTCACAGGGAAGGTGCTCCAGTCCCTCTGATTGTCTTGGTGACCCCCCTCTGGACTCCCTCCAACAGGTCAATGTCTTTCCCGTGCTGGGGACTCCAGGGCTGGATGCAGCACTGCAAGTGGGGTCTCACCAGAGTGGTGTAGAGGAGCAGAATCCCCTCCTTGACCTGCGGGTCATGCTACTTTTGATGCAGCCCAGGACACAACTGGCTTTCTGGGCTGCAAGTGCACATTGCCAGGTCACCTACTGCCTCTCATCCACCAGCACCTCCAAGTCCTTCTTGCAAGGGCTGCCCTTCATGTGTTCATCCTCCAGTCTGTATTGATCACAGAATCACAGAATATTCTAAGTTGGAAGGGACCCACAAGGATCTTTGAGTCCAACTCTTAAACGGCACCACTGCCTCCCCTGCAGGGAATCGAACCCCTGGTCACTCACATGAGTGTACTAAAGTGGATTTTTTTTTTTTTTTGATACTGGGGGTGTGTAGAAAGATGGTTAGAATCAAAAGGGTGCTGGCCCTTTAAGAGACTGCACAAAGCCCAGGCTTGGCTCATAGCTTGGCCTTGGAACAACAGAAATAGAACAATGTTTTGATAATACCTTCTTGCAGAAAACAACAGGTGTCTTGATTGTAATTGCAAAGTAGGAACCGCTGTGTGAGCATGAATTGGCAGAAATGTGATATCTATTGTCTGTGTGAACCCTGAATAAACGAGTCTTAGCTGTAATTCATATTGGATCGTCGCTTTGATCTCTGAAGTCCTGGCTTTCTTCTATTAGTTGTCCTCATCCAAGTGCCTCACCTTGCATGTGATTGTGTTAAACTGCATGAAATTCGTATATGTCTATTTATGAGCTTGTCCAGGTACCTCCGGATGGCATCTCATCCTTCAGGCTTGTCAACTGCACAACTCTGCTTGGTGTCATCTGCAAACTTGCTGATGGTGCACTCAATCCCTTTGTTTATGTCATCAGTGAAGACATTATATAACACTGGTCCCAATATGGACTTGTGAAGGACATCACTTGCCAGTGATGCTCATCGGGACTCTGAGCTGTTGACCACTACTGTCTCACCTATTTCTATCCATGCAAGAGCAGTTCACCCATGGAATCATCTCTCCTATTTATAGAGAAGGATGTTGTGGGGAACCATGTCAAAGGCTTTACAGAAGCCCCAGTAAATGACATGTGTAACCCTTCTCTTGTCCACTGATGTCATCACTCCATCATAGAAGGCCACTAAGTTGGTCAGACAGGACTTGCCCTCGGTTACACCATGCTGGCTATCCTGAAACACCTCCCTCTTCTCCATGCTCCTTAGTACAGCTTGTTAACATTACAAAGAAAGAACTTCTGTATTGTATATATCCACACCTGACTGTCAGTTCACACTAGTGTCCCTGATGCAAGCACCTGGCACTGACAGCAGAACACACAAATGGTATGTTTGATAAACAAGGAAATTGCATAATAAGACGAGACACTAATGTGCTATAGCTTCTAGATTTAAATATCTGCTCAGTAAATGTGAATCATGCATTGGCCTCCTGGACAGACAAAAAATTCTGTGAGTCTTTCCTAGCGACAACTGTTAGAGATCTCTGTGTCATTTTCTGCCTTACAAATGATCCATTATGTTTGAAATTACCTTGGAACACTGAGATTTTCTCCTTGAGATCTGCATATTGCCTGAGGCACTCAAACTGTGGCAGGATTAGGACCTCAAGAAAAAAACCCACCATGAAATTAATAACTTTGCATTTAGACAAGGATCTGGACAGTGCCTTCAACAAGCCCATGGTCACATACTGAAGACAGAAAGAAAATTCAAAATTAGTATCTGCATAAAAAGGTCTGTCCTGTAGGTCTTGTGACCATACTGCATGCACACCTGTCTGGACAGTAGGTCTTGTGACCATACTGCATGCACACCTGTCTGGACAGTGGCTGAGCAGTCAGTCTCAGTTCTCAATCCACATTTCCCAGCTGGCATACTCAACATTTTTACTTCCCACATTGTATTACAATATAATTTATTTATGTGTTTTGTAGCAGTATTTAAAACAGGGTAACGTTTCAACTAATGCAGCTATCATGACCTTTGCATTGCACATGAATTTTAATTCAATGTGCCTCTGAAGCGACATAAGATATGTTCTTATGCATCCGTTATGTATGCTTTAAAGATTGTGTTTTACTTGCCAGTGGAGCTGCAGGGAAAATGTGCGGCACAGGGTTAAAGCCCCACTCCCCCCACCCCGGATGCTGCATCACAGTCTGCTTATGTCACAGCCCATGCGACTGTGTGCTGAGGAACTCAGGCTGCCTGATGATACATAGTCCCAGCTCCCAGCTGCAGTGGCAGTGCCCGTGGCTGCATCAGGGGCTCTGCTCAGTGTCTCTATCAGGTTGGGCAGGGAAGCAGTGAGTGTGGCCGCATCAGACCCTGCAGGGAGGCAGGCAGATTATGGTCAGGGCTGTGGCCATGGCAAGGGCCCTGAGCATGAGGAGGCAGCCCGGCTGCCTGCGCAGGATAGGGTGGCACCACTGAAGTGCAGGCAGGAGAAGGGACAGTCAATTCCATTGCATTACTGGGGAAAAAACCCCAAACGAAACAAGTCACCCCAAACTCCCCAAAAAACCAGCCAACTTTGGCTCCAGTTCAAACTTCTCTTGTTCTCCCTTTAAGTATCATTCTCCTGAAAAATAATCCTGAAAAACTTTTTCCAGTGTATTGTCTGGGGACAACATTGGGGAATTCGCTCCTAGGGCTGTGCAGAGGTTCCTGGCTCCGCAGCGGCTCAGCCACCATGCCTGACCCGACCCAGCTCTGTTCCATTACATTCCTGGAAAAGAAAAAGGGTGCTGTGGCAAAAGCAAGGATTGCGTGGCAGGGAATGGACAGAAAGCATTTCTATCAGTTTCCTGAGGCGCAACATGGCATTCTGTGCTCCCAAGACTGTCCTCTAGAGCTCATTAGTGGTGGGGGCGTAGCTAAGGGCGTGGCTTAACTGATAATTCACGAGCTCACTCTCTTTGCAATTCACTGCGTTCATGGAGTGTGCTGGGACCTGTTCAACCGCAAAAACTGGTGCCTGTTCTTAGTTTCCCCTCAAATCAACAAGCAACCACACTGCTTCAAGATACAGGAGATGTTTTGGAAAACAGAAAGACATTTGGATGACTGCAACCTTCACACCTTCAAATATAACTTGTATCAGGTTATAAAATATTTTCTCAGAAATTATGTCTTCTTATTTTCTTTAGAGATTATCTTGGTAGTTCCAAACTCCTGCTATTTCAAAGTCTCTTTGAAACTACACAGCAGTACATTTCCCATACCAACCTGGAAACATTTTCAGCAGAGTTAAAAAAACCCCCCAAACTCTTCCAAGAAGCTGAATTGACAAGTTTATTTCCTAGGATGCGGCTGAGCAGGATTCTTCAGGATGTACTGAAGCAAGCACAAGTGTAACCCTAGAGAGTTCAATCAGAATAGCCACATCTCCTACATTATATACACACCTGATTACCCTGCACAGAATCCCTTGATGTTTTTTTTGGTTCCAGTTTGTCTAGGTTCCAGAAACAATAAAATGCACAAGCTTCCCAAGTGACCTCTTCAAGACTTCAGGCAAAAGAACTAAACTTTGAGAAATACAACACCTTTGAAATAGCTTATGCTTACAGGAGTAAGAAAAGTCAGTTACACACTACAGGCTTGTAGCTAAAAAATAGTTTAGGATTATTTTCTTTATCTAGTGTAACCTTTTCAAATAAAGTTTCAATTTCATGCTATGAGAATGTATTTATGGTTCTTTCCAGTTCTGGTCTCACATGCAATGCCGCTTTACAGGATATAACCATCCACTACAGAAGAGAGGATATTAAAGTAAATAATACTACAATTATATCCCTACGCGTAATATCTTTTACTGCTAGTTTATATCAGGTGAACCCTGCAGAATACACCAAATTTTTATGTAACTTTTGGATTGCTGTCCCCCCAAGCAGGCTAACCTACTAATCTTGTTTCAAGAATCAGTTATTGAAAAACCACCTTACTCAATGCCCTCCCTCTTGTTTTAGGCTATTTTCAAATACATGTCAACCCTTAGATAGCATTAAAATACAGTAATCCCTTGCTACTTTGTGGTTCACCGTTCACAGCTTCATCACATCATGGGGTTTTTTCCCCCGGCTTTACCATCTTTAGCGTATTTACTGTGACTTTGTAGATTTTGCTTATCATAGCATCTTTCTGGAACTGATCCCATGCAATACGTGAAGGATTACTGTAGTTTGTGAGTAACATAAGAGTGGGGAATCCAGGAACATTTCTGTAATTATTAAATTTCTTGTCATGGGTCATAGCCTCCCTTTCAAGCTAATCCTGACTGACTTCACTGCTCTTGAGCAGACCTAAGAGAAGATTTAAATAAGCAAAGTTTTCCTGGGTCAGGAATCAATGGATTAGGGTGAATGATTTTCAGCCTTTGCATGATGGTCATAATGTAAATACAAAAAGAAAAGAAAGAAAATTTTGCAAAAATGCAAAAAAAAAAAGCATTGCATTTCCCAATGAATTCTTTTGTTCACACCACTACCAGAAAACTATGTAGGGTATGCAAACTGGAAAAAAATCAAAAGTTACTAACTAGGACTAGGTAAAATCTCAAAAAGTCATAAAGCATTAGAAAGCCAGTCTACTGGATCCCTCCTTATTTCTTCCTACAGACTTTGCTAGACCAAAATCCCATTCATTTCAAAGTGTTTGATTCCCCTTTCCTTCCTTCCTCCTGACTCCATAAGTCTTGGATTCTTCTACCGCCTTATATTCTGCAAGATAACACATTCATTGCCAGGAAGGCATGAATAATAAATCTTGCTGCTGAGAATAAGAGAGTTTATTCAAAAAGAAAATGACATGAAGAGACCAACTGGTAGGTGCTGCCTGTACAATTATTGTCCTGAAATTTCCAACTATCCAGATAACACTGCAAAGAAGGGATCTGCCTTGAACAAGCTGCAATTTAGAACACAAAAAGAGCTTTTCTTCATGTAGTCTCCTCATGCAAACTTGCTAAGATTTCTAAAAGATCCTCAGTGAAATGGGCTGACTCCCTCCCTGGGGTATACAAGACAATGGGGATGGAGGTTTTCTCTGAAATGAAAGTTTGCTGAGAACTTTGTTTGAAGCCAAGGGTTCATTTTTCAACGAGATCTCACCGAGATAGGGTTTGGTCATCCATCATTTTACGAAGAAAAAGAACAAATAAATGAAAATACCTAAATTCTAGTTCTTATTGGGAACTAGAGCTCATCAGAGCGGTCTCCAACTTTCTGGATGTGAACCCACACCACTGTCCACCAAGCCTGCCAGACACTACACAAACCTGCTGTTTCATTTTGGTATCTAAGTAAACAGAGATACACCATAATAAAAAAAAAAAATAAAATCCATGTCTCAGAGAAGAATAAAGAGGGCTGTTTCAGAATAAACAAATATCAGACATTATTCTTTTCAGTATTAATCTTTTCCAAGGCTTTGAAGCTTGACAGTGCTATTTCACAAATCCCTAGGAGGCTGCTTTACTGCTAGGGTAGAAACATGACTGTGGAGCTGAGGAGGAAAAGAAAGATCCTCAAATGGAAGAAATATTTTAGTCTGACTGGTGAGTATTTCTATTTCTTGTTCCCATGAATCTTCTGTATGTTAAAAAAATTGAGGAGATATGACAACTTCCAAAACAAATGGAAACAACTTGAGTCCCAAATCTCTTGTTAAAAATCATCTTCTCTACTTGACTTTCCAGAAAAAACCCTCTGTATTTTCAGTGAGTTCAATCAAAGTTTATATAAAGTGCAAGTTCATTTTTCAAGTCATGATTTGCCACCTCTGCGTTTTCTCTTCCATGTTCTTTTCTGCATGGCAGTCTTGCGACTTTTTGATTATGTCCTGGCCACCTAACAGCACTGGCAAAAGGCAGATGAATTCTCATTAGAGCAAGTATACCCCTCTTTCATGTGACATAGAAATGCTTACACTTCATTAACCTTTATTCTAAACTAGTCACTGGAAAAGTTACTTTGCTAGAATCCACACTATGATTTCACTCTGCAATCCATGAAATGTCAGAATGTTAAACTACAGTAAAATACTGCTCACCTCCTTCTGAACCCAAGATTAATGATACGATGCAGAAAGGAATAGCACTGCTACTAGAAGCATAACAGGTCATAGCTCATCAAGAACAGGTAGCAAAACATCACAGATGGCTCCCAGAACTAAAGACCCACTTCTCTACTTACCCATCACTGAGACATCATACTCAACCAGTAGAGTCGCCTCCTGTCCGCATTGTTTGAGAATACTCATGGCTTCAGCATGTGTTGTTCCCAACAGTCGGATCCCATCAACACTCAGCAGCCTGTCCCCAGGTTTAATTGTGCCTTCTCTGAAGGGACATTAAAGGAATGATCTTTGTTAATATAAGATAAATTGATTTGGAGATAATACCATTTTTATGCAAAGCGATTCTCCTGAACCCTCCCTGACATCCATCCCTCTTGCTTTAACACTTAACATTTACTTTGACAGTGAGAATGTTCAGAGGGCACAGTGGAAAAGAAACTGGTTTAATTGGAAAATCAAAGACTGGAAAACAGCTTACCACATAGTGAAATAATCAAATCACGTTAAATTGGAATTAAATACAGCTTCTGCTCCAACATATGCTTTCTTTCTGCATTGTCCACACAACTTTTTTTTCATGCATATATAAACACCTCTTCCTCCAATATTTTCTTAAAAATAAGCATGAGGTGTGAACACATGGGTTAAGAAACAGATTGCAAAACATAATTACAGAATCAGTAAGTCTGGAAAAGACTATAGAGGTCACTGAGTCCAACCTATCACCTATCATCTGTTACTTAACCTGTTGTCATCCTGCTACCAGCACACCACATGACCAATAACACACTATCCTATTACTCAGGTCAGGCTACTAAGGACAGCATCCAACCTTATCTTCAACACCTCTAGGGACGGTGACTCCACCACCTCCTTGGGCAGCCCAATCCACTGAGTGATCACCCTCTCTGTGAAAAATTTCCTCCTAATGTCAAGTCTAAATCTCCCCTGACGCAGTTTAAGACTGTGTCCTCTCATTCTATCACTGGTAGCCGGAGAGAAGAGACCAACCCCCTAGCTGACTACACCTCCCTTTCAGGTAGTTCTAGAGAACAATAAGGTCTCCCCTCAGCCTCCTCTTTTCCAGGCTAAACAACCCCACCTCTCTCAGTCGCTCCTCATAGGGCTTGTGTTCCAGCCCCTTCGCCATCCTCGTTGCCCTGCTANACACTGTTCCTGATACAGGCCAGGATGCCATTGGCCTTCTTAGCCATCTGGGCACACTGCTGGCTCATATTGAGTTTCCTGTCAATCATTACTCCTAAATCCCTCTCCATTTCACCACTCTCCAGCCACTCATCCCCCAGCTGATAGCGATGCATGGGGTTGTTATGTCCAAAGAGAAGAACCCAGCACTTAGACTTGTTAAATCTCATGTTATTTTTCTCTAAAAACATCTTACTTGGATCCCATTTTTCTTTTTTTCCTACTCCAAAATAATTTGGCTCTAACTGTACACTGTCTCCTAGGCATATCTCATAACCTATTCAGAACTATAATATGAAGTACTAACATTGTCAGCTTAAGAATCATAGAGTAAAACAAGGAAACTATGGTGATGATGAATAGAAGAAAGCTGTGGAACAAAAGAAAGACTCTCTTGAAATATTTTCTTCTCAATCAATCTTTCCAAGGTAAAAAATGTCTACCTAGGTTATAGAACATCAGTTTACTTTAAAGAAACTGCCCTTTGAGTTTCTTTAATGTTTTAAGGACACAAATGCCATTTTTGAAAATACAGTTCATACACAGAAAGAAAGTGAATATTCTTTCTTGATGTATATATAAAATGGCATTACATACAAATATAGCCAAAACATAAATATGTACTCAGAAGTGGTCTAGGTGAAGTTACATGTGAACTCATGTGCAGATATGTACACACAACACTCAAACACAAGGCAGTATTGTTCTGAATTGCAAGAGAAAAAAATGGTGGTGTTAGAATATAAAAAGCATAATTAAGAGCTACACCAGTTGTCTGAAGGATGCAAAAAAATATGCTCTGACCTGTTCCAGGCATTTGTTCTAATTATTTTAGATGAAGTTTTGAAAGCATTTAATGGGAAAGTCTGACATTCATGATTCTAATTTGAAGTTCACACATACCATGATATGCTGAGCCTCTGTGGTTGCCTATTACTGTTGTTGGTGTTGTTATTATTATTATCACAACAATTAAAGGCTAAACCATGAATTTTAAAGGACTGAGTTTAGATACGTCTATTTCACTCCAAATCTTAACTTTTGTCCCCAATAATTCACCTTTCTCCATTTCTCTTTCACATGTATTCTAGAGAAAGATGAATTGTACCTGTCAGCAGGCCCTCCAGGTCTTACGCATGTTATTACAACAGGGCGAGATTTATTTCTGTCATCATGTGCTCCACCTAGCAAGGAAAAAATGAAAGTACACCTTCATTTCATGCTTTTTATGAAAGCTCATTTTCAAAAGGCGAGCCTAAATCTTGCAGCATTCATCTTTACGTATGGGTTAAAAGGATTTTAAAATTGCCAAGCCATTAATATGATCCTCCACTGTATTTAAACTTAAATAAAATCAACTCACTCTATGTATAGATGAATCTTTAAAACACATTTTTAAGGAGTGATTCTTAATAAATGTGTATGTTTTTCTTAGAAAAAAAATTACACTGGAAATCGGTTCTCATTGCAAACGCTTACTTTTCTACAATTTTTGATGCTCAGAGAAAAAAAAATCCATACTTCATGTATACTCAGAAAAATTAGGTGGCCACTAAGGAATTTTTGTATTAAATCAAGAAAAGGTTTTCCCAGAAGAAATGAGTAATTCATATTGGGGTATATGATTTAACAGCTGCATGTTTTCTTCTCTTTCTGAAATCAGTGATAATATTTTAGTTATACAATTCAGACTATCATCATGATTAATCAGATTTCCTCTTTAACTTACAATATATATATATATATGTAAATATTCTTTAAGAACTATGATCTTCCTGCTGATTTCAGTGGCAGCAGAATCTGGTCTTATGTGAAATGAAATTTCCTTGGCATAGTTCAGTAATTAAGGCTCTTCCATTAACATAAATTAGAGCAGTTTATAAAAGCAGTACACAAAGGTATGGAAAAGGTAATACACTGACTTTTACAAACTGTAAACCATAAACCTTGACATATTTCTGAGTGTCATAATTTTTTTTCTTATAGAGTGTTCAAACTCAGTGATAACTCACCTCTTATTACAAATCCAAAAGTGTTCCCCTCTTTATGTAAAGTAACTTCCACAGTTCTAAAGATGAGGCCTGATCCTTGTACAGCTAGAAGAATAACAAATAATAGAAACAAATACAAAATTTAATTATTCTTATTTTTCTAATCATACAGACAGATTTACACTTTTTCCAGTTTAAGATAGATATTGGGGTCATAAAATTGGAAAGATTCCATTACAGAACAATCAGATTGAAGACCTGTAATTNCATGATTCTAATTTGAAGTTCACACATACCATGATATGCTGAGCCTCTGTGGTTGCCTATTACTGTTGTTGGTGTTGTTATTATTATTATCACAACAATTAAAGGCTAAACCATGAATTTTAAAGGACTGAGTTTGGATACGTCTATTTCACTCCAAATCTTAACTTTTGTCCCCAATAATTCACCTTTCTCCATTTCTCTTTCACATGTATTCTAGAGAAAGATGAATTGTACCTGTCAGCAGGCCCTCCAGGTCTTACGCATGTTATTACAACAGGGCGAGATTTATTTCTGTCATCATGTGCTCCACCTAGCAAGGAAAAAATGAAAGTACACCTTCATTTCATGCTTTTTATGAAAGCTCATTTTCAAAAGGCGAGCCTAAATCTTGCAGCATTCATCTTTACGTATGGGTTAAAAGGATTTTAAAATTGCCAAGCCATTAATATGATCCTCCACTGTATTTAAACTTAAATAAAATCAACTAACTGTATGTATAGATGAATCTTTAAAACACATTTTTAAGGAGTGATTCTTAATAAATGTGTATGTTTTTCTTAGAAAAAAAATTACACTGGAAATCGGTTCTCATTGCAAACGCTTACTTTTCTACAATTTTTGATGCTCAGAGAAAAAAAAATCCATACTTCATGTATACTCAGAAAAATTAGGTGGCCACTAAGGAATTTTTGTATTAAATCAAGAAAAGATTTTCCCAGAAGAAATGAGTAATTCATATTGGGGTATATGATTTAACAGCTGCATGTTTTCTTCTCTTTCTGAAATCAGTGATAATATTTTAGTTATACAATTCAGACTATCATCATGATTAATCAGATTTCCTCTTTAACTTACAATATATATATATATGTAAATATTCTTTAAGAACTACGATCTTCCTGCTGATTTCAGTGGCAGCAGAATCTGGTCTTATGTGAAATGAAATTTCCTTGGCATAGTTCAGTAATTAAGGCTCTTCCATTAACATAAATTAGAGCAGTTTATAAAAGCAGTACACAAAGGTATGGAAAAGGTAATACACTGACTTTTACAAACTGTAAACCATAAACCTTGACATATTTCTGAGTGTCATAATTTTTTTTCTTATAGAGTGTTCAAACTCAGTGATAACTCACCTCTTATTACAAATCCAAAAGTGTTCCCCTCTTTATGTAAAGTAACTTCCACAGTTCTAAAGATGAGGCCTGATCCTTGTACAGCTAGAAGAATAACAAATAATAGAAACAAATACAAAATTTAATTATTCTTATTTTTCTAATCATACAGACAGATTTACACTTTTTCCAGTTTAAGATAGATATTGGGGTCATAAAATTGGAAAGATTCCATTACAGAACAATCAGATTGAAGACCTGTAATTAAAAACAATTGATCCTCTTTCTGAGAGGATTTTGGGCCAGATATTTTGCAGAGTGCCAATGTTTTGGAAAAAGATATATAGATGCACATAATGGGGAAGGAATTTGAGTCTTACTGTTTAAATTACAGCATAATTTTGCTCTTCTTATAGTTACAGAAGAGTGCTGGAAAATATGGTAATACACAATGAGACAAAATGAACATGAAATTCTTAGAGTTACCTATTGAGCTTGTTGTTCACCTGTGAAAACATTTATTTTTATTGCTTAAAACAAAGGCAATCAAAATTGTAGGGATGTATGTTAAATATCTCTAGTAGAAGACTACTAGATTAAGATGCAAAATGTATTTTTTATCATAAGGATTTAGATTTTTTGCTTTTTCAAAATGTAGCATGCTTCCTCATCATTACTGAGTAAAAGAATTCTTTGACTTCTGGTTTTGTCAGTATTTTCTCTGTAAGCACTAGAGGAGTGGTACACAGCTGGATTAGGAGGTGAGAAGCCTAATGCACAGACCAACACATCTGGGTGTGATAATCCACTTTACAGAATTTGAAATCACTACTGTAAAGGGACCAGCAGACAATTTACTATTAGCTTTTACAGGGAAAACTTTGGCAGGGTTGTTTCCTTTTCAGCTAGAAACATTTTACTTACTGAAAACAAACAAATTACGGGGAAGAGTAGACAAGCCTTGCCTTCATTCCTATCAACAGCAAGTGGCCTTGCATGTAGCTCAAGATGAGTCCATGCTTCCTCATCTGTTTTGTGTGGCCTGTAATCTCCACTGGGGACAGGCAAAACCTGTAGTTCAGCAGCAAGGACTGGCATGCAGCATCCTTCCACTTGGGCAACAGCTACTCAGGTGGCTGTCACAGCATCACAGTATCACAATATTAGCAATGTTGGAAGAGTCCTTGGAGATCNGGCACACTGCTGGCTCATACTGAGTTTCCTGTCAATCATTACTCCTAAATCCCTCTCCATTTCACCACTCTCCGGTCACTCATCCCCCAGTTAATAGTGATGCATTGGGTTGTTATGTCCAAAGAGAAGAACACTGTCCTTCCAAACTAGCCTCAGCCTGGTATGGGAAAGAAGTCCTTAACCTTTACCAACAGCAAAAGGCAGATAGATGTGAGACTGGCACTGCTCACTTTCTAGTTTTAAACACTGAGGTGGCTTGTGCGAAAAATAGCTGGATGCTCCTGCCGTAAACACTTTCAGACATGGAAGGAAGCACTAGGGATAGTGGGATTACCAGTGCTAAGCCAAACTTAATTCATCACTATTAAATGACTGATATTTCCCCACTCTGAAACCATGGTAGTCCTCTCTCTGAGAGGGCAACGATGAGAAAAACAGTAGAATTTCATTATGTATGGGAGCCAGGAAGGAGGTGTCAGGACTTCACCACATGATTTACTGAAAACTTTCTGTGTGTAATGAAAGCACTGTATCTAGCTTTTTTCACTAGAAGTTAATGGAAACAACTAGACTGCTAATTATCTCCAACTTCATTATCTATGCTTGTATGAAGAGGTCAGAAATTCCAAGGACTTAAACTAAAAGTTACAATTGCTACTGTACTTAAGCATGTCAAAACCCTATTTGAGTGGACAAGAGTGCACATATGCTAAAAGGTAATGAAACAAATGAATGCTCACCTGAATAAATAAAAAAAATAATAATGCTGGTAAAACAAATACATCTGCAGCAATGTAACTCTGAACTCAGCTAACTTTATTAACTCAGATTCTCTGCTTTAGAACATGAAGTTCCCGTACCACATGCAAACACTAAACAGGGAACACTCAAGACATATTAAGGTGGCTGTCAGGAGGTCCTAAACCCCACCAAATACGTAATTAGACTAACTCTCCAGGTGCTAGAAAGCAGTGGGGAGTTCATCAGCTTCTGAACACCAAAGAGAGTGAAGGAGCTTTTGGCTTCTTTTAAATGAAACACTATTTAAGGAGGCAAAGTCTTCCTAGTTGGGTCCAGAGATTTTTCTGGCCGAACACCAACAAACATCTTCACTCCAGTGAGCAGCATAAAGGAGCACACACTCTTTTATAGGGGTAACTGGTGCAACCCCCTGGTGCCAGGTAGTCATCTGATGCTCACTTCTTCACTATAGATCCCAAGTTTCCAACTCACTGCTTATCTAGCTTTCACTTCATACCTGATAGACTCAATTGTCACTCATTTTCTCCTACAGATACACAGTTACAGATATAAGTACATAAGTAAGAGCAAAGGAGAGGCAAGAAAAACATTCAGTAGCACTCCGTGACTTTGGTGCCAGCATAATCTTGTATTTTGAAGAAAATCCTGCTCTGTGAAAAGCCCTTTCAGTCATACAATTCTGGCAAGTTTAAGTATCTTCATGGCCTACCTCACTGGGTATTCTAATCTAGAAATGAAATGTTACCTAGAAGTAATGTCGGAAAAGACTGGGTAAGTCCCAAAGGATGTTGTTTATCTGAGCGAGAGGGAGGGAGCTGCAAGTGGAGAGAAGGCAGGAAAAGGCAGAGGCAGTACGTATTAACAGATATTCATTGCTCTTATCTCAGAGGTAGAGGAAGGATTTGCTTGCCATGGCATCTATCTAATCTGATTTCCAGTATTCAAAATTGCAAACCAAGAGAACACAAAACCAAATAAAAATAGTGAAGATTGACCACTGTGCTTTGTCACTGATGGGATTTATACTCCTAAAACATCTGAGAACATCCCTCTGTACTGCCAGTTCTTTTGCACTGCTTCAACACTGATAAGCCACAGGAAAAAATAAAACGAGAACATAAAAAAAACTATCACTACCAAAATTACTATCATCAACCATGGCCATCTCATTTCTGGTAATGTCTGCTATTCTTCATAGGCTTCAATTTCCTCTGCAATTACTTACAGACTGGAGGCAGCTCATACTCCACTTCCAACACAACCCGTTCACCAACATTCTTGAGCAGACTGATGATCTCATCATGGCGAAATTTGGTCAGGTTGATTCCATTCACAGATTTGATGTAGTCCCCTACATCAAGTTGATCACTCCTAGGGAAAAATACATATTTCTTTTGTAAAAGACAGATCTCCTGGACTAAATTATATCCTTTAAATTACTCTTTAGTGATGGTAAAAAATATTTTACCATTAATCTAGATTAAAACAAGTTGATCTTTCTATCACAAAACGGCATTTTAAAATCATAATCTAAACTTGTTTGTTAAATATTAAAAGAAGAACATTGTTGCATTATTAATTCCTGATGTATAAAACCAGCTGTACAATAAAGGATTTGGATGATTGGACTGGTTTGGGCATAGGATCTGAGAAGTCACCTTCTTCATGTACTCATGTTTCTAACCCTCTTTGGGAAGTGTCCAAAACAATACTTGCCTTCATACCTAACATCACAGCTACAGAATACAGACCACAGGATGTTTTTTTTCCCTTTCCATTCCAGGGAGGTTCCCAATGTCCCTGGAATGTATTGCTCTAATCTAGGACAAGCCGTTAAAGTGGGTGAAAAAAACCCGCTATGTATTGAAGCCCTGAATAACAAAGCGTGAAGTAGTGAGGGATCATTGTACTATCCTTAGTTTTTCGATTTTATTTTTTCACCTCAGTATATTATGCTACTTCTCTCAAATTTTTGTTCAAGGACAAAAAAAGGAGAAGTAAAATATATATAATTCAGAATAAATCTTGTTAGTCTTAAAATGACTTTCAAATATCTCATTGGTATTTTTAGTTTTTATCAAAGTAGCCTTGAGCGAAGAGGAGGACCAGCTGTTGCTATTTCCCTATGAGCTTCTCCAGTGTGATGTGCTGCCATTATAGATGCGTCCAGTCACATGGTTTTTCTAGTGACCTTTCTGATGCAGTAGATATTTCTGAAGCAATCACATCTTATAATGTATTTTGTGGCTTGATATGTGGTTACCTAGCAGCGATTCCTCCTTGACGAAGGTTAGATACTCTTGGCTTCCCATCCTTGTCAATACCACCCGATACTGTAAGCCCTAGGGTGGTGCCTTCTTTTTTCATTAATTCAACTATTGTTGAGCCCTTGAATTCCTCTGTTGAAAGAAAATAATTGAGGTTATTAAAATTTAAGTAATAGCCCAGATGTTGCCTTTCTAACATGTCATCTACTTACACAGAAAATAATCCATACTAATAAGAAATAACATGTACATCTGGAGATTCTTTATGTTACAATTCACAAATACTGTGCGCAAGGCTCTGCATATAGATAAATCTTGAGACATTATGTTCTGTAAAAGGTTATTAAAAACTACACCAGCGTGCTAGCATACTACACAGAGCCAATAAATACAGTCTGGCAACACTTATAACTAAAGGTACTAGTTGTTTCACAGTTTAAAAAACCCATCTTTTCTCATTTTCTTCTTTCTCCCTCTGACCTCTGTATTACAAAGTATTTCAGCAGATTAAATAGAAGGGTAATGGATGGGTAAAAATACAATGATGTAACAAAACTACCAGACTCACTTTGAGGCCACTAGTAGATGTCAGTGTTAATACAAACAATTGAACATAACAATAATCCAGACTGAGATACATCAGACCTTAACAATTTTATTCCGTATTCTTACACTATAGCTCCACTGTAACTTTCTGCAATTTCTGCAGAACAGGTATAAGTTAAATGCAAGGCTTTCACAGTCATAAGCATATATAAAATTTCGTTCACAAGCTGAGACACTCTCTTCTGAAGTTTCTCCACTTAGTATTCTTAGAAAATGCTAAATTAATCTCACAGAGCAGGTCATCTGCAACAGAAAGCCTCAAACTTTCAAAACCAGATGCCTTTATTGCAATGGATGGACAAGACAATTTTCATATGCACAGTTCCAGCAGGACTGCAACTGTTTGGAAAGCCATGAAGCAATCATACCTCATGTCCACTGTTTCCAGACAACACCTATTAAAACCACCAGCTGCTCAGGTATTCTGCAAAAATACATGAAAACCCAAATACCACTAAAATTCTAGAAGGATAATCCATCTCTCTGGTCCTTTTCAGTATCAACATGCAGCTTTTAGGTGAATTAATCAGTTACAAACATCACACAGGCATTGTAAACAAACACATGTCTGCACTGCACTAGCAAATTTGCTGTGCTGGCATGAGATTTAAAGAAGAAAAGCCACCCAAAAAACAAGTGAGTTCTTTGTATATATTCAAATGTACATCAGTAAGGTCTAGAAGTAACATCATACAAACATCAAAAAGGCCCTACCAAGATCTTTCTGCATGACTGAGAAGATAATGTAGTATATTTTCACCTTCAGATGAAGAACTATTGCCCTGAACAAGAATTGCCACACCTACCATCATTAACTCTGTATTTGAGGAAATGGTGGTAGCCAGAGGAAAGCATTCAGAAGAGCCTCTAGTTCTAGTGGCCAATCCTGTAATCCTGGGTAGTAGTTTTAATAGGGTTTACTGCTGGATCTTTTTCCAGTGCATCATCCCATGTAATGTTCCTACTCTTTTCCAGGTGCCTGACAGGCCATTTTCATTCTAGCTGATGATGACCCCACTTCAGTTATTCAAATTTTTATCATTATACATCATGACTTAAGTGTTTGGGCAAGAATTTTTCTATGTTTATAAAGCTTCTATTAAGACAGAATTCTGCAGTATATTCAATCAGCAGCATGGGTTGTCAGAGGCAGACAGTAACACAGCTACCTGGTGCATTCTCCTACTTGGCTGACACCAAACCACCATTTGGAAGCTGTTGAGCTTCCACAATGTTTGCTCACATCTGGCCTTTTTGACAGTTCAGGAAGAACAGATGTGATTACCTGCGTCTGAGTATGTAGACATGTTGCATAGCTGTAGAGAGGCTATGGACCAAAATGCTGCTTTCAGTTTTATAAAAACCTGTAAGTATTCATAATGATTACAAGAGTTAGTCATGGTTCCTACTGAACCAAAGATTTCTGTACATTTGCTGCACCCATGATACAACCTCACAAGCTTTACCAATAAGCACATTTATTCAGAGTTAGTCAATTGTGAGATCTGGAGTTAAAAGGAGAGTTCCTTTCTCACCTCCTCCCAGACTGATTTGGTACTCCCTTTGCAATTCTCAGAAGTGCAATCTCGTTCTCAGGAACCATCTAAGTTGTTTGTTGTTTTTTTTAATTAACACTTTGCCATTATGTCTATATGGAACATCAACAGTGTACTGCACATGCCTAATCTTTTGCCATAGCACAATGCTGTCATGGCTTTTATCTTTTATATAGGTTCTGAGTCTTCAGTCCAATGTTGGTAAATACTCAGGTGCCTGAGATGACATGTGGAACACATGATCAATGCAGCGTTTTAAGCTGGCTAACAATTCTAGAATTCCCTTCAGCTACTGGCATGGAAAGAGATGACCAGGTTCGTTCCTTCTCACTACCTATTCTGACAAATTTCTATATACCTCTGCCAACAGAACAGAGACTTCTAGACCCTCTTCCTTGGTAGGCAGGAGGGAAAGATGCATCAACACGGCAAAAGAAGAGTGTGGTGCAAAAAACTCATTGCTAACTGACAGCTTAGGTCATCTAGGCATGCACAGTAGGATTTTGTAGCTTATGTTGTACATAATCATATCAGGAAGAAATTAAACTCCCTAAGGTGGTTTTGCCTGTAAGAGACTATTCTCCCTGAAAGTGCTTTGAACCAGGTCCATTGGATCCCCTCATCTCTCCGTTTTTAATCTTTGTTTTCTTAAATCACACATGATTACTGTTCTTATTATACTATATATTACATGTTTACTCATCTGCATTGCTTTGGCATTATTATTATAGACTAATCCCTCCAGAGTATTATTGAAATGCCTAATATCAGAGCAAACCTGGGACTTCATTACCAATCCAACAGACAACTGCATCAAGGTCAGCTTCTATTCTCTACCTAAGACAATGCTTTGTTACTCTATGTGGGTTAAAAATCAAACTACTTCAAGTACCACCTCACTCATGATTCATTACTTATGCCAACCAGCAAACTCCTAATGAGTTAGAAGTCTCTGGGGTGTGTTCTTTCCTACATGTACTCCCACATTGCTAATAGTATTAGCATAACTAGCATCAGAAAGGAAAGCAGAGAAGTTATTTCCAGATTTCTTAAAATTTACAAGCTAACACTACTATCTGACTTCCCTTAGCCTGTGGAGGGTTTTGGGACTGCCCCAGGACTCCCACTGCTTCCCAGGCACATGCCTGTCCATGCTGTAGCAGTCATCCTACAGCTTTCCTGGCATCCACCTACCTCCAGTTTGGGGTTCAGGAATCCCAATGAATACTGGAGATGGCTCAGCAAGGGGAGTGCAAACATGCATACTTGTACACATACACATACGTGTATCCACAGGCAGACATAAGATGAAAAAAAAAAAGGTTCTGCTCCAAAGAGCTTCAGATCTCCAGTTCTGTAAAGTGGAGCACATGCTGCAGCTGAATTCTAAAGACAACATTACACTGCTGCTGTGTTCTAAATTGCTGGTCTGAATGCTTCTCTTTTATTTTCATTCCACCTTTTTGTGGACTGTGTGACAAAGCCTAATGGTGGGGAAGGCCAAAATCACAGCCTTGAGAAAAAGTTTCTTCCATCCCATTTGAAGGTATTTTTAGTTTTAAGTTATATTTCTGGGGCTTTTTGCTCATATGCTTTCTATTTTCTTAATTTATGCAGATGTCCCTAAAGGTGGAATGTAATACATTGCATAACATCTTTGTAGAAGGAAACTGAAAACACAAAAGTTTAACAATTCTCCATTGGAGTTAAAGAATCAAACTTGAATTCTTGTAAATAAACAAACTTAAATTAAAATGGATTTAGAAAGTAAGATACATTTTAAGTGTCAAAAATTAAAGGATTACTATTTATAATTCCTGAGAAGATAAATTCAATTAGAGGGAAAAGTATTAAAAAACCCCCAAAATTAAAACATCTGGCTTCAGTAAATATGAATGCTTTAATATACATGTTACTGAAGGAAGATGCAGATTTAGTGGAATCACAACAAGCCCCCTTTTTCTTCTTGCTTTATTACCTGCAAAAAGAGTACTTTTATCCCTGACATATCACCTTGCAGTAGCGTTGGAGTAAAGATGCATTTCAAACTACAAACTTGCTCAATGATGTAGTCTAGTTAAAGCATATTTATTCCTTTAACTGGCTGGGAAGTTCTAGTGCTTTCATTGATGGCTTTCTTTGGCAGAGGTTCCATAGTATTCATTGACTGTTATCTGCACGTTTAAAGATTTGCAGCAATCGCCCTCCTTATCTTCAGATGAGGACCTATTCCATGTTGAGGCACTTGGCTAGGTTTCAGAAAGTTCAAGCATCTTTCTGCTTCCGCATTATCTGTGGTGGCAGCCAAATTCTTAAACCTGTGTGAGATCCAAAGCAGTTTACTAAACTGTAGAGGTGGAGCTTTCTGAAGCAAGGACATTGGAGAGCAAAAACAAGGGGAGTGATGAATGGCTTGGTGGTCTCAGCCTACACTTCTTCAACAGTCATTACATAGCTTTCCAGAGCGCCTTCCTTGCCAATGGAAATTCTACTGGGTAGAATTGCACAGAGCTTTGACACTGATTTTTATTTTTAGAACTTCTTCCCATAATTCTGATTAATTCACCTCCAACATCCCATCCATTTCCTTTATTGAGAAATTAACATCAAGAGAACTCTTGCTAATTCATGTGCTTTGCACTGGTGTGTCACTATTCATAAAAGCAGAGCCTGATTGTTCCAGTTTTTCTGCTTTCTACAGTTACCAGAATGGATCAGGCAGGATTGATTACAGGATTGATTGCACTTGTGCATTTCAAGGCAGGAAGGAACTGCTGAGAATGATTCTCTCCCTGATCTCCTGAGTGACACAGGCAAAGAAACATGATATAGCGGTGTCTGCAGTCACAGATTACCGTTTAGAAAGATATCCAATGTGGCTTTGAAAGCATCATGTGATGGAAAATCTACATGTGCAGGTAACATTTCTCTGAATTGAGAGTAGAGAAGCCTTCAGGACCGAGATCTCATTATAATACCACCATTATATTCCGGATGTCTCTCCAGATACAGAATTGTAACCTCTAATCAAATCACCTTTTAATCTTGTCACTTTAGATTAAGAACTGTCTTAATAGCTTAGGGTTTTGCTCCTTTCAGTGTTTTAACATTCTGTGGCTACCAGGTAAATTTTGGTGCCATTAAATTCCATTTCTCCATTTGAACTGTTATTTATTTTTGCTAAACATACTTTGCATTGCCTGTCATGATCTACAGTAGCTATATAATTAAAAAAATTCAGCTAATAAAAAACATCAGCTTGCCCTTTTATGACATGGAGCTATGATCATGGAGCTAGTATCACAACAAAACTGAAGCACTAAGGATCAGAAAAGGATATAGTGACAATGTCATTGCTTTTTAGATAAAGTATTGTTCATGTATTCAAATAAGAAATAGATGGTGAATTTTCAAATATTTGAACTTCGGAGGAATGGGCCAGTAGAACTTTTCCTAGTACTTGGATTATGAAACAGATATTTATAGATATAGAGATATTTATGGGAGTCATATCCCTCTTTGTAGAACACACAAAATTGAATGATACTTTCTGCTTGGTAGTACTGAGGGAGATCCAGCATGACAAAAGGGTCTACCAGAGTATCTGTGTAGAAGATGAGACAATCCCTGGAAAAATAAGATATGTATGAAAAAAACCTCAGAAAAATGGAAGATTTGAATGAATATGTACCACAGATTTTACCTCTTGTCTTTTGCACACAGTGATCATTGATACCTTTATGATCTTCTTACTCTCTACCTCTATAGAAAACCACAACCCAGAAATGCTGACTTCCAGAAGATGGTACACTTCAAAAACAGGCTGAAGGAATGCATAACTATGAATATTTATAAAAGTGATTTGCCAATGACTCATTCTTTTTGTATACTTCAATCTGATACAAAACTAAAGTTACAAGGATGTCTTGGGGGGGGATTTAATATGCAACACCGCCTGAGATATAGGATGCACTGATTTTTAGTTAGGTGTTTTTAGTAGGAAAAAAAATGCATGGGACAAAAGGATTGTTAATTTACTCAACATTCACGATGAAGAAAAAATATAGCTAAAGGCCATGAAAAACTAAGATTAAAGAACAGCAAAATAAGCTACCAGCTTTTATTAAAATCTACCAAATCACAGAAATAGTGATGACTTCAGCTGTCAATAAGCATTTAAAATCCACAAGAATTTATTATTCCTGTAAAATAAGTTTGCCAATGGGGGGAAAAAAGTAAAGTAATAATTCAGACATTTCTTGGCTGCTAACTTGTGCTCTGTAACTCTCTAATCTATCTGTACTTATTCCATGAGGTTTAATGTATCCATAATGAACTAATGGCAAAGAGAAATGAAGCCAGCTGCCTTCTTTTGCATGAACTAATGTCTCAGGTTGGCATGATATAATATGATAAGTGTGGTAAATGCATCTTAGTATTTTATTTTTATTTTTTTGTATTTCATATTGTTGTTTTAAAACAGTGTGGTCTGTAGCACTCTTTTTTCCCCCCTGGCAAACATACCACAGGCAAAACAAGGCAAGTTACAAGTGAGGAATATAAAGGATTTATTTATTAACTAACAAGATCAGAGCTTAATGTGAGAAGCATCATTTAAAGGCAACCTTTCCCCCCCCTCCTTCTCCTAACAACAGATTTCATATTCCCTTTTTTCCTCCAGGAGACAAATTGGGAACGGGGGTAGGGGAAAAGCCAGGCAAGTTGGTGTTTCTGACCAGTTTTAGGGTAGGAAACCATCTCTCTGCCTTTTCATAAAGTTCTCTCTCCCTCTCACAGGAGGAGAAGTCTTTCATAACCCTTTCCAAAGTGAGATCTCGACCCAGGGAGAATNCCATGGCAATGACAGAGGCCCAGGCAGGAGCTGTTAACCCCCCTCGCTGCCAGAGGTAAAACCCAAACCAGGACTACTAGCTTATTAAATAGTCAAATCACTTCAGAAAAACGGTAAAATTCACAGTTGCAAGAATGTACTTGTGTGATGCCTTTTGTCATCTAAATTGCCAGCATATCTCATAAAATTAGCACAGAAACTGAGATGGCCTCATATGAGTACCTAGGACTAGCTAGGTGCAGGTATTAGACTGTGAGACAATAGGAACATTTTATATTTTCAGGTCACTTCAAGAAGCTATTTGCAGATCTTTGCAAAAAATCTGAATGTGACATCAGCATAAATGGCTGGTATTATCCAGGAGCAGTCTCATTATTATATGGCACAGGAAAAAATGGCTTTCCTCTGTCAAACTCAAAAATGTAATGCATGTTTCATAGGGGAGTTTTTTGGCTTTTCTTCCAATCTTTCCTCTTATCCTCCAAAAACTTCAGGTGAAAAGGAACAAAGACTTTCTGTCTCTCCAAAAATATTAAGACATGCTAACTGTATATTCTGGTTCACCTCTATTTCAAAGACACATCTTGTCTGTTTTGTTTATTGCAAGGTCTTTCTCTTCTTTCCATGACCAAGAGATTAAGGTGAAGACAGACAGGCAAATGAATTGAAGAAATAGCTAAAAATCTTCAAACAGACAAAGGTCCAGCTAAATAGTACTCAAACTAGGCTTCAATGACACCTTGTTTCAATCACAATGCAGATTCTCAATGAGGATGCAGACAAAGGAAACTGCTAACATAACTTCTAGTATGGCTGTTGAAAATACAGTGAAACCTCACTACTTTGGATACAATGTCAAACCCTCCTGGAAGAGATAAAGCCATAAGCATTGAAAAAAGAAGCCCAAAGATTTTAGACCAATTTGTCAAGCAACAGAGTGACAGCATTTCAGTGCTGATGTCACTTTGCCCACCCTGGAGCTTTGTTCATTTAGAAATACAGTCATACCTCTGTATTCGTGGATCACGGGTCTCCTAGGGGTCCCACAGATTGCCCAATCCGTAAGTACGGATACGTCATGAGTATGCAAATAAGCTGTGCTCATATCCCCACCCCCTGTTGCTCTGGAGCACTTGGGAGCATTTTTCACACACCTCCCCATGGCATCTCACAGCACAGAGAAGCAAAGGGAACCGTTTCTGAGTCCTCTCCAACTGGGAAGACCCCTGGAGAATCTGTGGGCTTCCCTTCAGCCATGCTGCTGCTTTTGCTGCCACTGCTGCTGGGCCGCTCCTCCTGTGCTTGCTTGCACGGCTGCCACAGTGGGGTGTGCCAATCTTGCACAGGGCTGCAGAGGGGGCAGAGGCTCAGTGGCTGCTTGGCCTGTAGTCCCAGGGGCACACCAGCAGCTTGCCCCAGGACCAGGGTGTGGGGGGCTCAGTGGCTGCTCGCCCCGCAGCCCCAGAGGAGATTGCAGTCTGCCAGGGAGGACTTCTGTGTCCCCAGGCTCGGGTTGGTGCGGGTCCTTGCTACCAGCACTCTTGGAGCTTGAGAAGCCTCAACTTTGCAACACTGCGTCTTTCCTGCTCCTGGCACACATGAGCAAGGTGGCCCGGGCTGCCTACCATGGGGGAACGGGACCACGTGTTGCCATGTGATACAGTATAAGCCTTACTCACACCTGGCACACAAGAGCAAGCAGCCTAGTCCACCTGATCCTGTGGAGCAGTACCGCAGCATGCTGTGGTACCACAGGACTATAACCCGCATGTTGAAAACCTTCCCTGTCACGGAATCTCTGCAACACTCATAAGGGAGAAAACTGTGGCAGTCTCCTGTGATAGGTGCTGCCCCCCCGTCCCACAGGGGCGTGCCCGTCCTGCCCCACAGGGAGTGACAGTGTCACCCCTCAGTAAAGCAGAGGTAGTGCTTATGCATCAACCGGGAAGCTCTGGGAATAGCTGAATAATATTTGCTGAGAAACAATCAGCAAGTATGCAAATAAGCGAATCTATGAGTGCGAATATGCGAGGTATGACTATACTGCAAAATTCATACTTCTGACCGACCCAGCTTCACCAGCAATACTTCACAGAAAACACTTAGTTTATACCTCTTACAAAATGCCTGTAATAAGAGTCTCTGCTCTGGATTTTCTTTCCCTTCTTGGTATAACAAAGTCCAGAGCAAGAGACCTTCAGGCAGGTCCAACTGGTCTGTACATTCATCCTGCTTTCCTCAGTGAAGTCCCAGAACTTAAGATGGAGATAGAGACACCAGCCTAATCTTAGCTGCTATCATCTCATAAGAGTTTTTGGGTTTGAGTATATAATACTTATTTTTAAGTCAAACACATATTAGAAAAATACAAGATGATGCCCTGGTATCTTCTGAATCCTGTATTTTGACAACTTGTCCATGACATTTTTATAGGGTAGTGTATATATTAAAATGTACAGTAGATCACCAAATACAATGTTCCTAGTCTCTACTCCACCTTTGTACACAGAGAAAATCTGGACTATAAAATGTATTCACAAGTTGTCAAAAATGCTCTAAGACTCCCGATACCTTAACTCAGTCCATGAAAAGCATGTCTTACCATGCATTTTAATCATGTCCAAATATCCTAGTTAGCTGGCACTTAAACAGCTTTACTACGATTTTCTGTTGTGTGGCATTAAGTCAAGCTCCATGATTGTATACGTTTCCAACCACTATATGTTCTCTATCGCACCATTACCTCTTGTTAGTGGATAAGGGAAAAAGCTGTTGGCTTTTTTGTCTCATTTGAGTTAGATACTATCCTTATCATAAACTTGCAGAAGTTCCTTACTAGGCGTCTAGTACCTTACTAGGCATCTAGTAGCTACAAGTTTGTTATGACTTTCAAATACACTTGCTAAACTTTCAATTCCAGAATGAAATCTGAAATCTTTTTGGAAGAGCACATGTTTTTATTCCCACATTAATATGTTCCATATGAGTTATTTAGAAAATAATTTGTACTGGAGCATTTTTTTCCTGTATAGATTTGGTCCATTTTTTTCCCGTATAGGTTTGGTCCATTTTTTTCAGTCTTAGTATAATAGCAATATTTCTCTATATGACCTCTATCACTTTTTATTTCTCATTTTCACTTATAGAAGCAATATTTTGGGGATCAGCAGTCACATTGTGTTACCAGGTATGATCACTCATCACTGGTCAGTAGTATCTAAAATTTAGCTGCAGCATGTATCTCATTTTTCTATGACATTGGGTCTTTACTCCTTCGAAGGTCAATGCTCATTTTCTGTATCATTTATCCAAGAAGTATTCAGAATCACAATGTCATCTAATATGGGAAGAAGGTCTTGGCAGGATCTTGTCGCACAGTTAACCACTAAGTTGGGTTCATATTACATCACTGATAAAATCAATTAGCATTGAAGACTGGCATTTGTTCCTGCTTAGATTGATATTCACAGTGTCCTTCTGCCAATGTCTTCTGTGAATAAGAGCAACAAAATATCCTGATTTTGGCCTTGTTGCTATTTCCCCCAATCAAAATATTCCTTGTTTTTTTTATTGCACTCTTTACAGTTTGTTAGGACATGAGACTTTAATGAGGAGCCTCCTTTATGTGTTTTTTCACACAAAATTAGCAGATTCCCCAAACCACGCAGACATAAAGTAAGAACTATATCTGCAATTTAGACAAGGACAATATATTTAAAAAGATGAATATCTGCATTCTACTAGCCTATGTATCACCTACAAAGTTAAAAACGTTCCTCAGTCTATTACTCTAAAAGATATGAATACATGTATGCAATTGCTGAGCGCCCCTGAAAATCATGGGAAGACAGGTCTGGGCAGGTCCCACGAGTTATGCAATTCGTGAAGATATTGAATCCATGAATACTCAATTACCCCCTGCCTGTAGCCACGCACCCTCCATTAATTATGTCTGGAGGCCAGTCTTGGGAGTGTGGCTTGCACTGTAGCACCTCATTAAAGCAGAAGAAGTGCCTTTTGGTGCTTCCCAGCCGCAGACAGGGTCCGGAACGTTATGCGCATGCGTGTGGTCACACAACTAGCTGAAAATCTAAACACAATTACTTGAATACGCACATATGTGAACTGCGAATATGCAGGGGTTCTCTGCATATATATAAAAAAGCTCAACAGGTGCCTAGTAAATTAGGTATGAAATTAATGTTGCCAGAAAATTATTTGGGAACCCTCAGAGGTAATCAAAACTCTCACTGGACAGAATAATTAATGCAAACAATGAATATATAAATAATACAGTTTAACATAGCAGTATTTAGTTCACTTCTATGTTTAGTGGAGTAGTGACTGTCACTCAGGTGCTTTATCTCCTTCTTGTGACGTGATTCACCAAGATCATTAGAAACAAAAAAGAGGATGGGACAGTCACAAAAGAGTTTTCAGAATGGTTAAAGGAAAATGGTTGGGAGCAAAGTCCCCAGAAGCACAATTTGATTACATTAACATAGGGAAGATTGAATAGTAATTTCATAATGAAGTACTATAAGGCATCAAGTGAATTTTGTTGAAAAACAACTCTTTATTACAAATGAGGTGAAGCTGAAGTTATGCATACTCAAGCTAGAAGTAAAAGCAGTGAGGCTTCTTAACCACAAAATACTGTGATGGGTTTTGTATGACTAGCAACCATAAATAGATTTAATGTCCCTCTACATTGTAATTCAAATGGAAGTTGAGATATAAATAAATTCCAGGAAATAAGTTGTAAGTTTAGTTTACACAGCCACCAATGCCTCTTTCTATCCACAGATGACATGTAAACTCACAATAAGTACTTCAAAACCTGAATGGATGAACCCTGTTCTGGGCTCTTAAACAGAATGGACTACAGCTAGTTTGAAATGATGGTATAATTAACTCATGGTCTTACAACTCCTATGTGAAACAAACATATCTACCTCTTTTATTCTACGCTACGAGGTATGAATTCATATCTCTGCCTGACCCATGTACCAGGGATGAGATGAGGAACATATACAAGGAAATAAGGAAAATCCGTCTTCCTCTTTTGTTTCTACGCTATTAAATGTTATTAAAAGAAACAAGCAAAGAAACAATCTTTTCCCTAATCATGTGTAACCTTTCATATTGGCAAAATGGACATACAATTTTTAAACAAAAAACCCCCAACCAATCAATGAAAAAATATTACACTTCTATGCAGAAGTCAAGGTTTAGAGTGAAAATGAGATGCACTGAAATAGTTGAAAAGAACACAGAAACTACTATCCAGATCTAGAATAGCAAATTTCAGTGTGACAGAGATGTTATCTTGGAAGATAACTTGATATATTATTTCCTTGCTATCTTCATGCCTTGAAATTGTAATAACTGCAAAAACTGAAAGTCAGATCAAAATAAAAAAACAAACGGAAATCATGCATTAAGTTCTTTAAAGATACAGAATCACAGAATCAGTAAGGTTGGAAAAGACCATAGAGGTCATCAAGTCCAACCTATCACCTATTACCTAACCTAGCCAAACCTGTTACCTAATCTGTTGCCATCCTGCTACCAACACACCGTCCTACCTATAACCACTACCCTAATATCTAGGTCATGCCACCAAGTACATCATCCAACCTTTTCTTAAAGACCTCTAGGGACGGTGACTCCACCACCTCCCTGGGCAGCCCATTCCACTGAGAGATCACCCTCTCTGTGAGAAAGTTCCTTCTAATGTCCAGTCCTCTTGTTCTATCACTTGTAGCCAGAGAGAAGAGACTGACCCCCAGCTGGCTACACCTCCCTTTCAGGTAGTTGTAGAGAGCGATAAGGTCTCCCCTCAGCCTCCTCTTCTCCAGACTGAACAACCCCAGCTCTCTCAGTCGCTCCTCATAGGGCTTGTGTTCCAGCCCCTTCACCATCCTTGTCGCCCTTCTCTGGACACGCTCAAGGATCTCAACGTCCCTCTTAAACTGAGGAGCCCAGAACTGGACACAGTATTCAAGGTGTGGTCTAACCAGTGTCGAGTACAGGGAGAGAATAACTTCCCTAGTCCTACTGACAACACTATTCCTGATGCAGGCCAGGATACCATTGGCTTTTCTGGCCACCTGGGCACACTGCTGCCTCATGTTAAATTTTCTATCAACCAGCACTCCCAGGTCCCTTTCCACCTGATCCTCCTGCAGCCACTCCAACCCCAGCCTATAGTTCTGCATGGGGTTATTGTAACCGAAGAGTAGGACCCAACACTTAGACTGGTTGAACCCCATGCCATTAGTTTCAGCCCATCTATCCAGTCTGTCAAGGTCCCTCTGTAGAGCCCTCCTACCTTCCTCCAGATCGACATTTATCCCCAGCTTGGTGTCATCCACAAACTTGCTAATAATAGACTCCATCCCTTCGTCCAGATCATCAATAAAGATATTGAACAGGACAGGTCCCAACACTGAACCCTGAGGCACCCCACTAGTGACTGGTCTCCAACTGGACACAGCACCATTAACCACCACTCTCTGAGCCCTGTTATCCAACCAACTCCTGATCCTGGAGTTCTTTGGACAAGAACATTGCATCTTCTTCCTCAGATACACCCCCAAAATCCAGAGCCCCAAACCTATTCTCCAGGGGCAGATGGAAGGGCATCTGGAATGCCAGTGGAGGGCAGGACAGGAATCTGCCTTCCGCATGATTAGAGACCAGTTCCCAGTCTCCGTCATCCATCAGATCTTCATCTTCCTCCTTGTGAGAGGGAACCTCCACCCCCTCAGTTTTCCAATCCTTGTTGAGAGATGGGAGGGCCTGGCACCACCAGTCAATCTTTCTTTCGCTTTCCCTAATGCTCCCAAGCCTTTCTACCTGATCCATGAGGTCTGCTACCATGAGAAGGAGGGCATTGACCTGCTCACACCGGATGCAGATGTTTTTCCCACTGCTATCCAGGGCCACCAGGAGGCTGCAGCACTCCCCGCAGCCAGCGGTCAGAACAACCGCATCCCTTAGGAAAGGTGTGGTTTGAGTGAGCACACTCTTTTTGCTCACATTTTTAGATCTTTTCACAGGCATTGATGGCTGAGGAAGACAGAGGGGAGAATAGAATTCAAATCAGAGATACTGGATACTGAGACAGCTTCCACAGCCCTGCGCACCCTGCCCACGCAAACTGCTGTGCTCACTGCCTTGTCATCGCTCAACAACCCAGTTCGCCACGCTCCCAGGAGTGTAATAGCTTTAAATAGGGGCAGTTGAGGAAGTGCCTGGGTGGCTGGAGCCCACTCCTAAATCCGCCCACGTGCTCGCTCTCGGCCAACCCGCAAGCCAGAAGGCTCAAAACTTTCCCGGAGGGAGGCGTGTCTCTGCGAATTAGTCAATGACCTTAAGGACACTGCCCAACCCCCCGGCACCTCAAAAGTTTCCCAGAGAGGAGGCAGCCTCTTCTGATGCCTAGAACCTCAAAAAAGCCACAATCACAGGGTTACAGATCTGCCTGTGCTTGTCACCTCTTGATATGACCTTCCTCTTTCCAAGCTTACCCAGCCTGTCAAGTCTCTTTCAGAGGCTGTCTCCAAGCTTCTGTTTCAAGCCTAGTCTTGACTGTCCCTCTTCGGGTTTTTCCTAGTCTCGCTCACCTCACATGTCCTCTACAGTATGCTCCCTCTTGTAACTGAAGACTTTAAAGGAGAATAAATTTTTCAACAGACATTACCAACACTTTGATTAAAATGAATGAAACTAACTATCACAAGGTGTCGTGGTTTGACCCTGGCTGGATGCCAGAGGCCCACCCCAACTTCTCCTGAAGGAGAAAACTAAAAAAAAACAAACTGGAAAATAAAATAAAACTGGTCACAGGCAAAAGAAGCAAGGCAAAACTATAAATAAAGAACATAAAGAGTTTATTTTCTAACTAACAAGCTCAGAACTGCAAGGGAAGCATCATTTAGAAGGCAACCTTTCTCCCCCCACCCCTCCTTCTCTTACAATAGATGTAATATTCCCTTTTCCACCAGGAGAAAAAGGGGGAACACAGGGTAGGGGTAAACCAGGCAAGTTGGTATTTCTGATCAGATCCAGGGTAGGAACCATCTCTCTGCCCTTCCATAAAGTTCTCTCTCTCTCACA
>WEKX01005959.1:171269-245919 GCA_013390025.1 Pitta sordida | reverse complement strand
AAGAAATTATCTTATGTTTCATTTCAGGCAAGATTGCAGAGAGGACACTTACTGCTTAAGCAAGGAAAATTTGATGAAGCAGAGGATGACTTCAAAAATGTGGTAAGTTGAACCATATAGCTGCTTTTAAGGCTGAGTTCTGAGCCAAGGATGCATCTCAAATCTAATGCTCTAGAGTATATGAGTATGTGCATGCTTCAGTTTGCCTTTCCTGTTCTTTAAAGAACGGTATGAATNGCTGTTAACCCCCTCGCTACCAGAGCAGCAGAAAACCCCCTAAACCATAACAATGGTAAAATGTTGCTTGAAGCAACATAGCACTTTGAAAAGTCTTTTTCGTGTGTGTCTGAGTCTTCATGGTATCTGCTCAATGACAGTTGTGTTAGGGGGCAATGTTCAGTCACAAAGCAATCACAGAATTAACAAGGTTGGAAAAGACCTTTGAGATCATCAAGTCCAGTCTAGGACCTAACACCACTTCATCCACTAAACCATGGCACTGAGTCTCACATCCAGTCTCTTTTAAAACACTTTCAGGGATGGTGGCTCCACCACCTCTCTTGGTAGCCCATTCCAATGGCCAATCACTCTTTCTGTGAGGAATTTTTTCCTAACATCCAGCCTAAACTTCCCCAGTGCAGCTTGAGATTGTGTCCCAGTGATAAGTGACATGAACTTGAAGTATGTAATTGAACTCTGGTTTACATCACTGTATTGGCATCTCCCTGGGAAATCACTGGGGTCTCATGGATCAGCCTTTGAAGGTTCTTATCTCTTCTCACTGATTGCAGAAGAGCTGTGGGCTTTTGCTTTAGCGACTGAGCTGTTAGTGAATTTCAGTGACATGCTTATGTCTGTCTCCTGATCTGCTGAGGGGTTCTCCATCTTTCATGAATGTGTTGACAATAGTTTCTCACCATGATCAGGTAGTACCCAGCCTTCCCATACACACACAGTTGGGTATTGCCCATCTGAAACTCATTTGGGCTGTTTTTAGTTTTGATAGTTATTCTGTGCGTTTCAGCCCTACACTGCAAAACTGAACTAATCAACCCCAGAAGAAAAGTCCTCAGAGAATGCGAAACTTGATTCCCTCTCCGTTGCATGAATTTCATGTAAATATGCATATGAATAAGACTTATTAGTACTTACTCTTCAAGAGTTTCTAGTTTGAACAGCTAGCATGTCCCTAGGTAGAATTTGCAAGTGTAACTAGTACTGCCTTGGTGGCTTTCTTTGAAGAATGTGATGGAGAAAGCAGTTGTGTGTTGCAGATTGCAGATATTTAGTGGAACAAATCCCAGACAAACCCAGAGTGATTATCTTGTGTGCTCTGTGGGGCATTTTTGGGAGGAATGGCTCTTGCAGATGTAAATGCACCAGGCAGTCTGTGTTTGTCGCAGAGCTGCAGTAGCTTATTCCGAAATTCATGTGGCAGTGACTCCTCTGACTGCTGCTGCTGCTTCCTCCCTAAGTTTCTCAGGAGTGTGTGGGCTGAGAGCAGTGCTGCTGGCAAATGTAGGAAAGTGTTGTTTAGCTCTGGGACACAGTTGCTGCGGTAGCAGTTATGTGGTGTCGGTGCTGATTGTGAGTTTGTGTGTTCTACTGTTTCTCGAAGCGTTGCTTCATGCTGCATGTGGAATTGTTTCTTCAGTCAACTGTCAAGTGTCCTCTTTTGCCAAATCATCTGCAAAAATTGAGATTGCTGCTGTTGGTTGGTCAAATAGTTTGTCCTCAGTCAGGCTTCAGATCTGAAGTGGAACATAGTTTCTTCTCATAAGCTGTCTTAGGAAGATACCACGTTAGTCCTAAATCTTACTTCCAGTTTCTTTTGTTCTGTGGACAATATTGCAAGTGGTCTGTTTTGAAGAGCACAAATTTCACTTAACTACAGTATATTCAAGAAAAATGAGCCCATATTAAAGTAATAATTTATAACAGGTTAATTTATTGATATGGGAGGAGATTAAATTATGCTACATACCTTGAATCTTTCAATAACAATAACTATTCCTTTTGGAAGTTTCCCTTGTTTTGGTTCTAAAGCTTTAAGCCGCACTGATTATTTTAGTAGTTCTCTGCATGTCTAAAATACTCTATCAATATGTTTCCATTTCAATATGAAATTGCTTTAGTCTCAGTTTGGAGTTAGTCACAATGGGGTGAAACTATCAGTATTCTGAGGTCCTTTGAGTTTTGTGTTTTGTAGGTAGGAGGAGAGGAGGAGGAAGATATTAGATATTGAATAGCTTTTCAAGTAATTTCAAGACATGAATTCAGACCCTTTTGTTTCCTACCAAGAGCAGTAGAAGCTGAAAGGAGTAAGTTGTACCTTGAAATGAAAGTTCCATCTACTACTAAAACAAATACAATGCGAAAAAACACTTTTAGACCAAGTTTAGCTGTGCAGTTTGCTGCTTAAATGAGTGTGTTATACGTGTGAGCAGAGCATGCAGTGTGATTCTGCTGCTTAATTGAATGAATAGAGGTCAGGATGTGAGCAGCCCTGCAGCCTCTCGCTTTGTTGGCTGGTTATGAGCTGAGTAGAATGCTCTTATTCTTGGTGAGCAAGTAGCACCTCAGCAAACTTTGGTGTCCAGATCTGGAGGAAAATTGGAAATGTACTTGGGCCATCCTACATTAGTAGTGCTTGTGTCTAAGTCTGCATTCCCTGGAAGTCGGTAGGAATGCAGCATCCTGCTCATATGTTGGAGTTTGCAGAAGCTCAGTGTGAGTCTTCCTCTATCCATCCATTTCCCTCACTGAAAGGGAAGTCTGAATTTGAAAAAAATTAACCTGCTTTCTTTGGTGTGTAGGGTTTCAGGACGTCACCCAGAATGGTGGTGATGAGAGTGTCATCCTTACAGAAGAGATCTGTGTAGATGGGATGAGCTTTCTTCTGGTAATTCCAGCCACCTCTTACCTGATTTCACACACAAGATTGATTGTTTGGGTCAGGTGTTGATTTCAAGGTAATAGTAGGCCAGATTTTAAAATATTCCCCACTCCTTAATTGGAGAAACCAGGTCAGAGTGTGGAAACTAAGGAGGTTAATTTTATTTGGACTACTCAAGGACAGGCATGTAGGAGTGAGATGGTTTGTAATTCCCAGTAGGACACTTTCATTAAGAGTAAGTGTCCCAGTGTTGCTTTCTGTGCTTACCAAAACTGCAAGGTGACTGATATGAGCCATCCTTAAAATACTATTTTCTCCTTACTTATTCCAAAAGTCTGTTGAATCCCAGTGGAGACTGTGAAAAGCTTTTTTTTTTTTTCTTTTTTTTCCTATCCCGTCCTTAGGAGTAATGTTCCTTAAAATGATCTCAGCAGTTTAGGAGATGCAGTCATTTTTGAGGGAGAGAAGAGGCAAGAGAAATTCAGCCCATATGAATGGAGGGGAGGATGACAGGTAAACTTGCCCAGCTTGTAAGACCAGTGGCTTTTTTAGGAGCTTAAAAAACCCCATCAAAACAATTCTATAAATATAATAGTAAAGCTGTGCTTTAGTGTATGCTTGTGAAAAGGAAAAAAAAAATCATATCCCTAAATTCTCTCTGTACAGTTTCATAATATGTGGAAAAAGTCTCATGATGAGCACCCTAAACTTCCTTAAGCTTAAATGGTTGCTAAGCAGTTTCTGTGTATATTCCTGCCCTCTGTGGCATATCAGTACTGGCTGTCCTGTGAGGAAGTGCTAGAGCAGGCAGTGGGAGTGCCTGCCTGGAAAGGTGCAGTGTTCCTTTTTGGAAGCAGAGCCTCTTGAGACTCCAGCCTTCATGTGTTATTTTTAGATTGCCCTTTTTTCACCCTACTCCTTACTTTGCCATTGGTTGAAATTAATCATGAGGTTTGGACAGATGGAGTGATTCAAACTTAGGCCTTAACATATTAAGCAGAACTAAATTTCTAGAAGCCTTTCCTTTTGTCCAACAGATTCACCCAGATGATGAAATTCTTCATACAGGCCAGCTTTCCACATGGAAGAGGGGTTAAGCAGAAGTGATTTTAGAAAGTTGTGTTCATGGTATATGAATAGTATTTATTTCTTTGGTGTAACTTTGAGTGTTCATGTTTTAATACAAAATTTCTTCTGCTGTGGTTAGTAGTTTCTGAATAATAAAAGTCATCAGGACACATTTGTGGGCACACCAACGTTCATGTCAAGCCATGAAAGCTCTGGAATGTTTATTTTATCTGTAAACATACGATTTTTACTGCAAATAAAAGGAATATTGGCACGCTTTGCTTGATGGAAGGCCTTCTGGATAGGTAACAAAAGCAATGCAAATCCTGGCAGCCTTGCGTATCTATGCCTTAGTGTTCTGTAACTTCTTACAGTGTTCAGTGTTGCCTTACAGAAATCTGCCTAGTCTGTGGGAAGTGTGGAAAGCACCAAATTACGTATCTTTTAAATTCTAGTCTTTAAGAGTGACTGTAACATTCGTAGTTGCAATTTGTCGCAACAAATACTGTAAACTGAAGTGTCTAAGTAAGCAATCCTGTCTGCCTTGGAAGCATGAGCACTTCAGAGCTGGAAAGGCACAGCTGTCAGCTCCACTAGATGTCAGCCAAGACCAAGTGACTGTGTCTGCTCTGCACGGGAGCTCGGCAGTACTGCCAAGTGCTTTCTAGTCTTCAGAAGCCCTTGCCTGTTGCAAAATACATTGGACAAGAGTTTTCCATGGCTGGTGTATCTAATCCTGCTTGGGATGTAGGTGGGAGAGACCATTATGGCACTGTAGGGTAACCTGGTTTGATTGAGTTGCTAGACAATCTTCGGTTGGGTATTTGATGCTCTCTTAGCCACGTCAAAGTAACATCAGATGTTTCCCAGTATATTCCTGTGTGCCACTGTGATTAGCTGTAGCTTCCCAGCTAAACAGTAATAGGTGTTTAAGTATTTCATTGTTGTTTTCCATCTGTCTGTCATTATAGGTGTGTTACCTAATTAATTACTAATGCTGGACTTTGCTTTGTGCATTGTCCTTGAGTGTGTGGGTGTCGTATCTTAGCTAACAAACCATGGAGGTTCCTTCACTTCCCCTCAGAATGATCAGGACATTTTCATGGTCTGTATTTAAGTTTGAAGGCAAGAAAATAAACCAGCTTTAGAATGTGTACATATATATGTGTGTTAGTGCCACTGAGCCGCTGTAAGCAAGGTATAGAAACAGCATGTCTAACATTTGGGCGTTTTGACAAGAAATTTTTTAAAATAACAGTATTTAAGAGTTTTTTAGTTGACAGTATCTCTATAAGAAAGAGAGTCAAATGCCACAGATGAACTTCCTGTGTGTCTTTAGCCTGTACTCTTTGAGAGTATGGTTGTTGATGTTCTATTTTGGTCTTTTTCCCTTCAAGGTGGTTGTAGTTATTCTTCATAAGAGTTATTATACAGTTGGCCCTCTTCCACTTCGTGCCCTCCATATTGCGGCTTCACATCTTAGCAGCATGATTTTTTAGTGATGAGGGAGGCCCCTTTTCACAACTGCGCATGTGTGACCTGGCACGCATGAATATTCAATTAGGCATCATGCATATGCAAATCAACCTGCACAGCTGCTGCTGTGAAACCTCAGCCTGATAAATATAGACTGAGGGTGATGATTTTCTTACCTTTTGTCTTACTTTGGAGGGGAAAAGTGGGGTTTTGCTTCCCCTAGGGTTTGTTTCTCCACTATATTGAGACTGGGCTATAAATAAAACATCACATATAGCAGTAAATCTGTGATAGGCAATTACTTAGACTAACAAAGCCATTCCTGTACACTGGCCTTAGTGTTCTGTAAAGGAATTAGGCACAAGTTCGTTGGGGGCAATGAACAAACAGATGGCTTGTTCCTGTTGCTGCAGGTTAAACTGCAACTACTTCAGTGTTGTAACCCAAATGCAGTAAGCCCCAAGGATAACAAAGGGTCCTGTGCTAAGAACACAGACACCAGTAACAGGGCTTGTCCTGGAGAGCTGAGCAGAGCCAGCCTTGGCTTTGTGCTTTGAGACTGTTGATGAAGCTTGCAGAGGGGTTTTAGACTTGCCTTAGACCTGTTCTAAATTCATCTGAAGAGTTTTCTCAATTGTTGGCCCCTTTCTTGGGCATCTAGCACACTTAATGCAAGTAGTTATTCTATGTTGTTACCCCCAAACCTGTAGTTCCACAGGAAAAGGAGATGGAAATGTGATTCATTATTGGTAATGATGGAACAGTCCTCTGATCATAGTACACAAGGACAGGAAAAGAAGATTGGAAAGTAAACTGAGAGTATCAAAGAACTGCATCACGTTTCCCCTTCTTTTTTCTGTGAGCTGAATGAACAGGTTTCTTTTTGCTTTAGTTCAGATTACATCATAGCAATAGGCTAATTACTTACTAAGAGCTGCTGAGTGTGTATTTTAATCTTGGTAGCACACGAGTGCTTGGTGGCTTTAGTTTGAGTGATAACTTGAAAAGTTTCACTTTCCTTGTTAACTGGACATTTTATACTACCTAAAATTATATAGGATGTTTCACTCAAATGGTCTTTATTACTATTGGACTTGTCTGCATGATTGTAACATTGCTTTTCATATTCCACTGACCTCTTCTCCAAATAAATGACAAGAAATATGTGTCTAAGGAGTGCAGGGTTATCATGAGAAGTTTAAATGGAAGTGTAAAACTTACCCAGAGCAAAGCTCTTAATTTTTAAGAAGCAAATGCTTGAGAAATTGAGGGAGAAATCAAACAATTCAGCTGGAACTAAAGAATTCAGAACTTCAGAGAATTTGTAGGCTTGGTACTTTTAAAATTACAGGTGCAGAAATTTGCCTCTTCTCCAAGCTCCAGATTTTGAGGAGAAAGTGGATGCACAGTGTCAAGGGTTTATAGGCAGAGCTCTAACAAGAAGAAAAATCTCTTTGAGACTTGTATTAGGAATCAGCCTACAAAAAAGCGAACTCTTTGATCAAATTATTCTCCTCTTGCTGACAGGCAGTGTAGGGAATAAAGGAGAATTTTGGGGTCTAATGCAACTTGTTTCATTTTATCTGCCAAAAATCAACTACATAAGGTTCAAAAAGACTTAAAATGAAGAATTGAAGACAGAGCGTGGAACCTGTGCATGCTTTGATGTTGCATTTAAGCTCTTTCCTTTCATATACTTAAGTGTTAGAACCTGGGGAAATTCTGTTAAAAGACTTCTAAGGGCTGAAGGTGAATTACATTAAAGACATAAGCACAAAACATGAGCGTTTCAAGAACATGAGAGCAGGGGAAGGGGCCACTTTGAGATAAATGAGGGATGAAAAAAGTGCTGAATGTCTTTGAGGACTCAGTGACTTTAGCCAACATTCTGTGTGTAGAGTGCAAGATAAATGCCAATTTTGATTTTAAAACAAACAACAAAAAAAAGTCAAGTTGTGCTGGTGTGTCCCTTTTAAAACTTTGGAAGTCATTCTGAGCAGCAGCAAGTATGAAACCAGTGTTTTATTCATGCTAGACTAATCCTACAAATTACTTCCTGACTTTGCAAGAGAATGGCTGAGATTATTTCTGACCCATGTTTATCTTCCTGGACGATAGCAAAGTTCCCAGTTTAGTAACTGTCTGCAGAGAGGTGAATTCTGTTACAGTTGAGAGATCCATGAATTCCAGCAGGTGATGGGGGACAGTGACTGTTGTGTGTGACAGTTGTGTGTGATGTGTCCAGTGGTAAATGATCAAGCATAGTGAGGGGGACGATTTGGATTTCTCTGACATCTTGTGTTGCAGCTCAAATCGTCTTTCTTTTTTTTTTCAGAAGTTTAGAGGTGGAAATGCCTCCAGTGGAATTTTGAAAGTAATTTTGCTTTGTTTGCAGCTTTAGTCAGTTCTCTGTGATATGACCATTAATGGAACAAAAAGAGATCCTTGAACAAGCATTTCAGTCTGTCTCCTTGTTAATGTTTGCAGCTCAAATCCAATCCTAGCAATAATGAGGAAAAAGAAGCCCAGACTCAGCTGACAAAATCTGATGAGCTGCAGCGCCTGCATTCACAAGCGTTATCTGCCTACCAGCAAGAGGATTATGGAGCTGCTATTTCTCTCCTTGATGAAATCTTGGCAGTAAGTGTTAAGTAAAATGATCCTGTGAAAGGAAAGTAAGAGCTTCTGTCTGACATCTGTGTGCTTTTGTTTAATAGCTTCTTCAGTGATGTGAAAACCTTTAGTGTAACTGGTTCGGTTTTGCTGAGCACTGTGAGTCTATAATGAAGTTGGAGAGTGGAGAAGGCTGAGCAGTAGCTGCAAAAGAAGTCAAAATAATTGTTTGTAGTTTGGGTTAAAAATACAACTTCAACCAAACGTCTGCTACAGATCACTTTACTGATTATGCCTTCCTATTTTTCCACAGTTCAGTGTTCTTGAGAAAACCAGGGAAAAACTTGTTCTGAAATCAGTGAAGGTTTGCCAGCTGCAGGAGGTGTAGGTTTCTTCATCTGAATTTTTCATTGCCTGTATGCAGACAGTTTTTTTCTTGAGAAAATGAAGTAACAAAACATAAAACCTCACACAAAATTAAACATTTATATAGCTGGCAGAATTTCCAGCTTGTTCTGTAGGTATCTGTATTTCTTGACTCTTAACTGGTGTAGGTAGTCTGATAGTCTGAGTGTAAATAACTCAGTCATGAGGACATTTTGTGTGTCACATATATTAAAAGACAGTTAACAGCTATGACTCTACACATTCAAATTAGCACTATTGACTTGGAACTTAAAACACTGGAGCTTTTGATGAAGAAACTGCTGAATTGTGGGGAGTTGTTTATGGGAATGGAAAGTGGTAAAGCAGGAAAGCCTCATCTAAAAGGATAGTTTACAAACAATGCATAAGAAACAGAGTTCCCTAAACGAAATTTTGGTAGATAGTGCCTTATGAGTAATTATTTTTGACCTATTGTGACATTATTGGTGTTCTATATACTTCTAAAATCTGAATTCTAAGGTCAAATCTTGTGAAGCTGCATCTTACCCACAGGCTTCTTCCTAGAGGACAACTGGCAGCTTGGTCCTTGCTGTTCATTACCTCTATTCTTTTGGGAAGATCTAATAATTTATGATTTGTGTATTCTTTCCTGAAGGCTCAACAGACTGTCCCAGTTTAAGTAGTGCCAGTAGGTTTAATTCATCTCCCTGCATGAGCTCATTGAATCATTTACAAAATTTTCAGGCCTTTGTTTTCTGTTTGGGCAGGTGCATCACAGCATCCACCAGGAAGCCGAGATGCTAATTCCATGAGCTCTGCGTGCAACTTGAACCTTATGCTATTGCAGTTGGCAAAGTGAAATTAAACGGGGTTCTTCTTTTGGGGAGGGAAGGAGGTGAAATGTTATGGACCAAAACCAAACTTTAATTTTGATTTCTCAAGGTTTGTGTTTGGGATGCAGAGCTACGGGAACTTCGGGCAGAGTGTTACATAAAGGAAGGGGAACCAAGCAAAGCCATTAGTGACTTGAAAGCTGCTGCCAAATTAAAGAATGATAATACTGAAGCATTCTATAAAATCAGCAAAATATATTATCAGCTGGGGGACCATGAATTATCACTCAGGTAATTTTACTATTTGCTGTTCTCTTTATAGACACAGAAAATGTAATTATATAGGTCATGATAAACCACGAAGTATTTATGTTGTGTGGATTTTGGATGGAGTAGCAACAGTGGTTTGGATCTGATAAAGGAAGCTCCTTGCTAGAAGCTAAGAACGGGCAGTGAAGGCACCATGTTTGTTCCTGGCAGACCACGGCATCTTGTTTGTTTAGAGAAGCCAGAGGACATGTTTTGTCAGAATTGCTTACAAGTACTGTCTTCACTGTATTTCTTCATCCTCCAAGGAAGGGCTGCTCTAAACTTGCTTTGGTGAAGCCATGTTTTTAGCCTTGAACCTCTGTTCAAGTGAAGTTTACAATACAAACAAAAAACATATGCAGTAAGGTTACTGCATATGGTTACAGGCTTAAGAATAAATAAAAAGTACAGAAACATCCAAGTATGAAGAGCTGGGTGTCCAGAGCTTTCTCTCCTTAGAAACAACATCAGATTTTGTGATCTCTTTCTGAAAATAACTCCATGGTTGTGCATAGGAGTTTTGTAATACTATATATCAGAGTTACAGCTGATTGTAATTTTCCAGTTGTGAGTCCAGATAACTGCTGAATTCAGTTTCTTTCCCAGGGTACCTTTTTCTTCTGCTGTTGAGTTCGTTACTAATGTAACACTTAATCTTTTGCATATTTGGCAATACAAAATAATGAAAACCAACACCAGACTAATAACCCTGTCTGTCATGGAACACTTTTTTGTTGGTCTCACTTTCAGTTAATTTTTTGGATGGAGAGAGAGATCATGTAAACAAGTGAACTGTTGTTCTGGACAGCTTGTATATGTTGCATTGTGTCTCTAGATGAAATTTCATAATATGTGGTGATTTTTTTTTTTGTGTGTTCCTTTTTTTTTTTTTAACCTCCCTGTGAAAAGTGAAGTGCGGGAATGTCTGAAATTGGACCAAGATCATAAGCAATGTTTCTCTCTGTATAAGCAAGTAAAGAAACTCAATAAGCAGATTGAGTCAGCCGAGGAATACATCAGAGAAGGCAGGTAAGTATTCAGTGCTATATTAAAAAAAAAGAAAAAAACCCTCATTACTGAGGCACCAACTTATTGATTGAGGAGCTGATTAAGTGATGCTTTTTGCATCTGTCATTTGAAGTGGATAACTGAGCACGGCTCTCAAATTACAATTAAAATAAATATTGATTCTCTTAGTGACAATCCTATTCTGTTTCCTTCTGATGTCACTGTCTTCTCTTTGCATACTTAACTTCCTTCTGCAGCAGGTAAGACCAAGATAGAACTAATAGTTTTCAGCTCTTTGTTACTACACAGCAGTGAGGAGGCCACACCTCCAGCGCAGGGCTCCCCACTACAGGAGAGGTGAGGCTACTGAGAAGGTCCAGCCAAAGCCCACTGATATGATGGAAGGACTGGAGCATCATTCATGCAAGGAAGGACTGAGGTGGCTGGGACTGGTCCCTGTTACAGGGTGATCTCAACAATGTACCTGAAGCGAGGGTACAAAAAGGGCAGAGCCAGGCTCTGCTTGGTGATGCCCTGTGACAGGATCAGGCCAATGGGTGCAAACTGAAACAGGAAATTCCCTTTGAACATAATGAAATGCTTTTTACTACCCCTCATTTCCAGTGGTAGAGGTTGCCCAGGGAGGTTGTGGAGTCTCCCCATTTTGAAATTATTAGAAGAGTGTTAGGACACAGTGCTGGGCAGCCTGTGAGCAGTGGGGTTGGACCAGGTGACTTCTAGAAGTCCCTTTTAACCTCAACTATCCTGTGATTAAAGACTTTTAGACTCTTTAGACTGAAGCTAACTTTGCACTGCCTTGATGACAAAAGTGGATGCGACTGAACATTTTTTTTAAGCACCCTGTTGAAAGATGGACAATGCCTCTGTATTCTTCTGCTTCTTGCTTTACTTCAGTTCCACGTGTTCTCAAGCACACAGCATCCAACTGTGACAAATCGTTAGACATTGTCAAGGTGGCTTTTTAAAATTGCATCAGGGATGTGAAGAAGCACAACTGATGCTACTTTTATTAAGCCATGTTTGGACTCTCTTAATCCAATATCAGCAGAATTTCAGGGAGTCCTCTGAGAGCTTGAATTTCTGTAGCTCATAGCAACCCATGGGTTCAATCACGTTTGCATTTTTAGGTAAATATTCTAATCAGTTTTTTTTCTCAAACCATATAACTTCAGCATCTTTGAGAAATACATTTTACTGTGTGACTTGTGGAGAAGAAGAAAAGGAGAAAACAACCACCTAATTCAAGCTGGCTCTTTTGTACCTAATGTTTGTACCTGTGTAGTGTGCAGAGAGTACAGTGCTCCAGCAGGACTCCAGATATGAGAGAGGGAGATGCTTATTTTGAAGTGCAGAGTGGCATGTTGGACAGGAGGCACGGCCAGAGACTTGGCTGTGCACGGTGAGGCCTGGCAGACATTACCTTCTGCAGGGGCCTGCCAGGCCTGGTGCCTGCTCTTCTGTCTGGTAGCACAGAAAAGGGAATGGGGATATAATTCTGGAAGTGGCTGCAAGTTTTCTTCACACTGTTGTCTCGCACCTCACCTTTGAGGCTGTTATGGGTACATTGCTAGAAGGATGTGAAAATCTGTGAATTTTAAGATTTGTAAATAAAGCTTAAGGTAGTGATCATATTTCATGATATTTTGCATTATTATTTAAACAGCTATGAAGATGCTATCAGTAAATATGAATCTGTAATGAAAACTGAGCCAGAAGTCCCAGTTTATGCTACTCGTGCGAAAGAAAGAATCTGTCACTGCCTATCAAAGGTAATTCTGCCTATTTCCCTCTGTGAATTTCTTCAAGACAAATGCCAAACAAGTGCCCCACAACTACATGAATTTTGTTTTACTTTCTCCTCTCCAGAATCAGCAGGCTACAGAAGCCATAAAACTTTGTACAGAAGTTCTACAACTGGAACCCACCAACGTGAATGCCCTGAAAGACAGAGCAGAAGCTTATTTGCTGGAAGACCTGTATGAGGAAGGTAGGTGTGTATGCAGTTGGCACATACTTTTTTGTGAACATATTTTAAATGAACTCAGCGTTCAAAGGCTTTTTAACATGCACTTTGATTCCGCACTGTGTTGCTGTCCTTAATTAGCGCTGGTAGTTGCAGATTTACAAAAATACTTGGTGGTAATTTTATCTTGATTAAAGTGGAATGTACTTGTTTTATCCATGGTAGAGCTGTCTTCACAACAGTGGATTGTGCTCAGGTTGTTCTATGAGACTGTACGGCTTCTTCAAACATGTTGTATATAATCAGCAATGTCAGACAATAGTGTTTGGAGGTAGAAGGTAATTATAGTTAGGTTGATGTACTGTAGATCCATTTTAGGACCTCAATTTTAATGCCTTGAGATGGCAGCGTGAAATAACACTGAAATAACTCCCTGGCACGTGTTGAGGGCAGAGGAAGTTAACAGCCTCACAGAGATACACCTCTGTGTATCTCTCTAGTGCTGCTGAAAGCAGGAAACTGAGTCTGTTCCTGAGGCAGCGTTTTCCATATGGAGTTTCTGTAAAAGACTGTTACAGAGAGTCACGGCTTGAATGGATGGAGTGTGGTGCCCATGGCTCCAAGGTTGTGGGTTCGATCCTTGGGTGAGCATTCACTTGGGAGTTGGACTAGATGATCCTTGTGGGTCCCTTCCAACTCAGAATATCCTGTGAACCTGTGAAATGACCTCAGAGATTATAAAGTCCATTAACCTGGCACTGCCACCTCTAAACTGTGTTTCCTAGTGTCATGTCTACATGTCTTGTAAAAACCTCCAAGGGTGGTGAGTCAACTCTTGCAAATTAGAGGGGAAAAAAGTTTAATAACAAGTTTCTGCATAAAGAGAGACAACTTGGTCTTGTGCTGGAGTAAATGCCTCCCTATTGTAGGACATAAAAACAGAGAGAGGACGTACCTGGGATCTGGGAGAATTTATTTCCTGTGCTGGTGGCTGCTGAGGTTGGCTTAGCCTGAGTCCAAGTGAACAACCAGGCCAGAGTGGAACTGTGCTTCTCCAGATCCTCGTTCTTCAGCATATCTTATGCTTTCCCTGTGCCCTTGCCAGTTAGTGAGGTGGTTGTAGTCACACCCTGCCTTCCAGCAGAGCCTTCAGAAACAGTAGTACAGCCCATTAGTGAAGGAGTCTTCATTTATCCTTCAGTTTTATGTGCTGTAAAATGATGGCTGATTTCGCTTTGCTATAGAGAACAGAAGAGCAATTTAAAGTGTAGACTCATATTTCAAAGAGCAAGCTGATTCTCATTTTTCCCTCAAAAGATTTTCAAGCTGGAGGCACCCATTTTCCTGTTAAAAATAGGGAATTCCAAAGTACTTGTAATTCAAAACTTTGACGGTGATTATTGCTAAATGTTGAAGATGCACTTTGATATGTATAGCTGAGCTAATCAAATAGTTTGAATTACTTCATAATCACATGAGATCCAGGCCATGTCTACAGAGGCAGATGTGCAATGACTCCTTTTCTGGCACACCTCATAAGTGCAGGATTCCTTTGTCTAAAGCACAAGTTTTGTGACAGAGGGAAAAAATCCCTGCTTTGCTGTTTCAAAATGGGTCAAGACATACTACTTTTTAAAAATTATTTTTCCTTTTTTTTGTTTTTTTCCCCTACCCATGCTACTGCTGCTGTAGAGATTTCAGTAAAGGGCATAACTAGTTCTGTTACTTCTCTTAACAGTCTTGGCCTGGATGTAGGTTGTCTGCAGTTACTTGTGTTTGATAGGAAATTTGCCATTATTCCACACACAGAATTGGTCTCGGTCTCTGGTTCAAAAATGCAGGCAAGATCCCAAGGCCAGCAGAGTTCTTTAGAGATACAGTGGGATTTACCTTCTGAGAGATCGTGAAGACTCTTGAATTGAAAGAAGGAGAGTTAGATTTGACTGAAGTGTTTAAATTGAAAGTGACACTGGAAACTAGTTGTTCCGTTCATGTCGTGGAACAGGATGAAGAAAGGATGTTTTTTGGAATAGCAAGTCAGTGAGCAGCAGCAGTGACTCTTGTGTTGACTTGAGAGTTACTAGACCAGTAGGTCAAAAGAACTGATTAAATTTCTCACGTGACATACCATGAATTAGTAGTGACTCTCCTGGTTTCACAGCAAACGTCTTGTCATCAGGAAGCTGCCATCCTGCTTCACCTGCTTCCAGCCCTCACCCCTCAAGGGGAAAATTCCTACACTGAAATGTGAAATTTCCAAGTACATTTCCAAGAATGTACTTGCTGGGTGTGCTGGGTGCACTCCCTCAGCAGCACTGAAAAACTTACCTTCCTATGTGCTTAATGCTTACAGCCTTTAAATAAGGTAGTTGAAATAAGGAAGTCTTTGAATAAGGAAGATTTTTCGGGGCGGGGGGGGGGGTGGAAGAAAGAAATCTCCTGGCAAATAGTTGGTCCCTGAGGAGGCTGGCCCCTGCAGAGCTGTGGGCTGCAGGTGATGTGGCACTCAGTGAAGCTGAGCAATCTGATCTGCATGTGGCAGGACACTGGTGACACCTCCCAGTGCCACAGGAAGCAGGTTAAGTACTCTGCTGAACATGACTGGAGCAGTAAAGCAGCAAGGTGAAATCCCTGCATTTTCATTATTTCTGTTGGTTTTGACAGCATATATTGGGCACACACATTCATGCACACTCTTGTTTTGGGGGGGATTTCTTGGGTTGTTTTTTTAATGACTGGGCAAATTATTAAAAATATCAGCAGAAGACAAACCGCTCTGTTCAAGCAGCAAATGACAGTGTCCAATGATGCAAAAATAAATAGAAATTGTCCGGCTTGTAATAGCCTATGAAATTGTTGGGGCACCATCAATACTTCTGGGGATTCTTTTTTTCAATAACTGAAACAAGATTGCAGTGCTATCAGATGTCTGGGTAATACAAATTCATTAGCACTTCCTGCTGTCTTGCTCAGAAACATTGAAAAACAAATGTAACACCTGCTGAGAAATAGCATCTGCTTGGAAATAATCTGATGCAAGTACTTTGTCTGAGAAACCTGGGAAACTTGGGATCTGCAAATGAGACCTTGAGGATGATAACAGTGAAAGAAGAGCAGTCTCATTAAAGACTTCTACAGTTGCTTCCCTTGATAAATTTTGATGTCATAGAATGCACGAACTTGGTGTCTTAAGCATTCAGTTACCACTTAAAACAATAATAGTGTTTACTTAAAAAAAAAAGTGTAGGTCTCAAATGTTTTAAAAATTCATGTATCCATTACAGCATCTCTTGTGCTTTCATTCCTGAGAACAGCAACTCTTGAAATAAAAGTGAGAGTTTGCCTTTAGAGAAAAAAAGCCCTCACAATATGACTGTCTGCATATTATGCATGCAGAGGTGTAAAAAGCCAATATTTGCCTTTTGCTACCAGCATGGACTTGCTGTTGGTAGCCTGAAATGTGTCTCTATTGTCATTAAAGAGGAAGAGACTTTCTGTCGAGTTGATAAGAGTGCAGACTGGGGGAGAAGAATGATGTTAATCTACAGACTCTGGATAATGTGTCCATCCGTTGAACAGCAATGTGGGACTAACACTGTGCACTGGGCTTCTCAAGTGCTACTTGCTGAATCTTGCTTTTTGGCTTCTCTTTTCTCCTCCCGGTCCCAGATACTTGTTAAGTTATTCCTGTGCCTGTTGTAACACCTGGAGAGTGTTTGTGAGCCTATGGCTGGTAACCTCTCTTCTCCTCTGTTTCCCACAAGTGTAATGAACCTAAAGAAAGTAAATTGCCTAATTTGTATGTGAAAATGAATTTCCTCTACTCTGAGGCTTTCTAATTAAGAAAAAAAAAACAACCAACCATGTCAAGTTGAAATGAAAAGTTTTGCTGTTCGTATATGGTAATAACAAAGCTTCAGTTTTGCTGAGTGGTTGAGTCCTGGAAATGGAAGTTTGTAGAGTTGTATAATCTTTTTTCATTTACTTTTTTTATAAAAGCTATTAAAGACTATGAAACTGCTCAAGCCAATAGTGAAAATGACCAGCAGATTCGAGAGGGGCTAGAACGTGCCCAGAGAATGCTGAAGCAATCACAGAAGAGGGATTACTATAAAATCCTGGGAGTGAAAAGGTGAGATACTAATTCCAGAGATAATGATGGGAATGTTGGTTATTTAAAACAGCACACAGAGGGCTCATCACCTGAATTTGTTCTGCTGAGTGTTAATTTTTGTTCCTGTATTTTGCTTCCTTCACTTTTCTGCTCTACTAATTTAGTTGCCTTCAGCTTGTAAGTAGCATTTGTTTATAATTCCTTTAGAAAGAATGGAAAAACAACATTGATAAGAGGGGAAACAAATAATTTGGCAAGAAATCCTTAGTACAGATGATTGAGAGTCAGGAGAATGAATTGAGGAAGAAATGAAGACTGGCAAGAATTATTGGAAGCAACAAAAAACAAAATTGTGGCAGATAGTGGTGATAGATCCAGAGTTTGGAAAACTGAAAGGTCTAAAAACTGCTTCTGCCATTAACCTTGAGAAACCAGCAACTTCCCTTTCTAATGAGGAGCAAACAAATGTCCATTGGTCATCCTCCAAACTGTGAACTCATTTGATCTCTGCTTCTTGTTACAATAGCAAATTCTTCAGACTGGCAACTGTATTCTGTAAGGAGTTGGCAGTGGCATCTTTCCAAGGAAAGTAAATGGGTGGTGAAATAAGAGTGAGCAGTCTTTGTTTCAAGTTGAAACTTGCATCCTTTGTTTTCTGTAAAGAATCTTCAGTGCCACTTGCAGAAGGTTAACTAGCACCTCGCAATTTTCCTGATGCCCTTAATTATTGTCTCAGTGTTTAAATGAAATCTGTGGATTCACTAGTGGGAAAGAGAATTAAGTTATTTATAATTTTAGAGAATTAAGTTATTTATAATTTTATCCATCCAGAAATGCTCGAAAGCAAGAAATCATAAAAGCTTACAGAAAGCTGGCATCCCAGTGGCATCCTGATAACTTCCAGAGTGAGGAAGAAAAGAAGAAAGCAGAGAAAAAATTCATTGATATCGCAGCAGCTAAAGAAGTCCTCACTGACCCAGGTAACGAGGCAGTCACTTCATTTTTTAATTACTTTCTTACACCAAGTTAAAAACACAGAAAAGTAAAAATCTTAACAAGCATTACAGCTTCTCTCTTTCCCTTTCTCACCTTGTCCCTCTTGAGAAAGTAGTGCACTAATACTTGTAGCCAATCAGTTACGTGAAGTCAGACGTAACTCGGGAATTACTGGCTTTCAGTGATGTTTGTTAGAAGTCAAATAAAAATTATTTCTAAGGTCTCTTTTTGGGGCTATAATTCTGCTGAGGATTACTCTAGGATTGAGTAACTCTGGATATGCTTCTGCCTCAAGTGCTATTGCAAACTGCAGTTAGATGATAACAGCACCTGAAGTACTCCAGGGAAGCCTCTTGTTGCTGTGCCATGACCCCACCTTGGCTTTCTTTCCTCCAGAAATGAGGCGGAAGTTTGATGCGGGAGAGGACCCCCTGGATGCAGAGAGCCAGCAGGGTGGCAGCAACCCTTTCCACAGGAACTGGAACACGTGGCAAGGATTCAACCCCTTTGGTTCTGGAGGAGGACCATTTACATTCAAATTTCACTTCAGTTAGAGCCAAGACTGTTTCTGGTGGCTGCTGCTGTTTTTTACTCAATTCGTTGAAAAATAAAAAGTCTCTCAGTTCAAGACCCAAAAATCTTAATTTCTAATGTTGTCCTTAACCCAGAGTCTTACTGCACTAGAAGGAAGCTCCTTCTTCATCTTAGTATCCAGTGGGTTTGCTTTGTGGTGAGCACAAGGAGCTCCCTCTGCCTGGGGGTTTGTGCTGCCGCTGTGTTTGTTGTGGATGTGCAGGACGTGTTTATTCCTGTGGGCGGAGAAACCAGTAAGATGCTACTTAGGACAACGCTTCAATTTAGGACTCAAGTATATGCTTAAAGATAAAAATGCATGTAAATATTTTTCTGAATCGGGGCCTAATAAACATGGCAAGGGTAGATACAATAGTCTCCAGGCTAACAAAAAGTGTTGGTTGTGCTCAGCAGAATGATCCGTCTTTCAGTATTTTCCTGAGGAAACCCCAGTGCCCACCTGCTGTGTTGGTGTCCACAATTCCATAGGCGGGGGGAAGAGGCTGCAACAATTGCTCTGGAAAAAGAGTGCTTGGAAGTATTTGTATTTATTCATTAACCTGAAATGGATTGGGGTGAGTTCCTTGGCAGTAATTGTCAGCTGTGAAAGCAAAAACAAAACAAACACCTTTTTGCTGAATGTTGTTTGGAGTGTTTATTTAGGTATGATTCTTGAGTAGTTTGCACTTTAATAAAATACCTGCTTGAGATTTGAGCAGAAAATGTGATGTGACATTTCCCTGACAGTTCTGTACCTAAATTCAGACAGGTTGTGAGGTGAGTGCACTGCAGCCTGCAATACAACTTCCTTTCGGCTGGGTGATGCAAGGGGGTGTTCTGTAATATGTGAAATTGAAGTGATTTTGTGTTCTGTGTAACAGCCACAGCACTGCAGAAACAACTGTGTGCAGAGAGGCACCGACTTCTCCCTAGGTAAAAGTCTGGTGTATTTTTTTTCTATATGCAGCTACTTGAAATTGGTTTGGTGCAGTTGATGGAACTGTGTAACTGTGATGTGTGGTGTTCCCAGGCTGTGGCTGCTGGGAGGGAAGAGTCTTCTGTTCTGTAACTGAATCCCTCATAATCGCTAATGAATTTCATCAGCAGCCGTTTGCTGAGAACGCAGCAATTACAGTTCATCAGTGTTGATTGGCTTTGAACTGGAAAACAATGATCAGTTCATAGGAATCTTCTCTCACTTCAACTTGTGGTATTTGAAAGCATAAGCAGCCTCAGTAAAACAAATTAAATTAGCAAAGGCCTTCAGTGTCAAAGTGGGTTTTTTATTACTGTAATCGAAGTTGCTGTTGAAGCACAACTCTTGGCTTCGGCCTCAGGTACTTCCTGAACATAATTGTGAGGCCACATGGCTTTGTAATGTGTTTTCCAACAGCAATTTAAAGGTCAGTGTTCAGGAGCTTACCTTCAAGCTGAGGAGCATACGTGGTGATTTCCAACAGCTCATGGTACAAAACCACCCCAGCAGCCAATTGAACTCCAGCGGTGGGTATTTCCCAAGTTGAATGAACTTCTGCTTTTGACCTGCCAGAAAGATTTTTTGCTTGAATTCTGTACAAGGTGCTCAGGATGCTGTCCGAGTGCTCTCACATAGGAACTTGCACAATAAATAACCTGTGAGCCCGTGGTATCAACCTCTGCCCCCCTGCTTCTTCCTGGCAGTGCACAACAGATGGGCAGGTGAGCCCCGTGCCCTTGAGGGAAGCTGGCTGTGAGTGTGTCCAGGAGCCATTGCTCTGTATAAACACTTGTGTATCCCCTCCTTTGCTGCAAGAGGAGCTGTTATTTAAATGAGTATTGAATGAGCAGTGTAAGCGACGTGTCACATTTTGTACATACAGGACGTTCACAGTTACAGACCACAGACAGCTGTTTGTGTGCTGGGGAAGTGATGGGAACTGTGCATCTTCTTTCAAAGCACTGCCCGTGTTTCAGCTGCTTTTTTTTCTTATCCCTCTCTCCCTTCTCTGTTTCAAAAGCTGGAGCTGAGAGAATTGTTTCCTGGCGTTTTTTTATTTCTTAGGAAGGATGGTCCCTCATGAGCAAATTCTTCGTAAAAGGCAGCGATGTTGCAGCAGCAGGGATTTGTTTCTCTGAGGCAGCAGGACCATGTGTGCATTTTGAGAATGAATGGGAAAGGGAAAATGACATTTTAAGGAAAAACAAAAGGGTTGAATGTAGTCAGTAGAAGAGGGAAGATGAACAGTACCTGAATGCTGTTCATAAATTCCTCCTATGAAATACAGGTTCTTGGAAACAAAAGATGACAGTGCAAAACAAGGCTTTAAGAGTATTAAGCAGCTTCTGTTTACAGGAAGTGTTACCACCCCAGTGCTCTTCCCAAGGGCTTTGAGGTACTTCTGGAAACACAAAAGGACAAAGTTGTGTTTAAAAAGAAACCATTTACATTGCGAGGCTCTGCGGGTACGGTGCTGCATTTCCAGAAGTGACTTTGGAAAACGAAGTGCTGGTAACACGCTGAGTGTTAATGGTGCAGGCAACGTGCAAGGAGCTGAACTCGCCTGTTTATTTATTAGTGGGTGTCTGTAGTGCAATAATGTTCAATAGCTGAACATTGAAATAAATGTCTTGGTAGTTTGTCAACCCTGAGACGTGCATGAAGCATCTTTACCATAATTGGCCTGTATGTGGATACAAACTTTCTCTCATTGAATTCTTTCAGTTTTTAAAAACTACTTTTCAACTTGTTTTAAAATGAAGGTGGGGGGGAGCATATTTTACTTGGGACATGCTTAATACTGATGTACTGATGATGAGTATTAAAAGAGATTCAACGTGAATTACACAAACCTGTGACACACCCAGAAAATGTGTCAACTTAAACTTTTCAAAAATAACCCATAAAGCTTGTTATGGTTTCAGTTTTCACACCAATGTTTGGGACAAGAGTTACTCTTCTGTTTTGGGCTGTGATTTATAGGAGCTGTGCCAGAAACTAGCCAGGATAGCATAGCAGGTTAGTTGTATTTAAAAGTGCCTTATTGGAAGGTATTGTTTGTTTGCTCTGTAATACACACTTTTATCCATAAAATCATAACAAAATAAATGGGAGAATAATTTTTTTTTCCCCCTCAGCAAATCTCTTAAGTAGCAATTTTATGTTTTAAGAAGGATAAGTAAAGCTAGCCAGAGATTTATCAAATGTTTCAAATTATAAAATGTCTTTATATGAAATCATAAATCTAAAAAAAGCAAGAACTGTTTTTTCTAGAACTGTGGGAATTATTTTATGGTATTTTTCACAATAAAGATATTTATGATGACGAGAAAGCACTGCTGTGTCTTTGTGTGCCCTTCTTTCCTCATCCTGCTCTCCAGGACGCTTATTTACTGATCTGAATCATGTTTTGGCAACACCAGTGCTGCAGAGTATGTTTTCTTCCCTTGCACAAGGCAGAGCACACAGACTGGAAACAAAAACTAAGCTCTCTCTGCACCTCTTACGTTCTCACCCTGCAGCAGGTTCCTAGTTTTGAACATTGCTGGTGTTGCTCTGCATAAACACTTTCTGTGGAATAAAGGTATTTGAAGACTTGATGCAATCTTTTTGCTCTGGATCCATTAATGAAGTAATATTTAATGATTATAATACAAAAAGGGAGAACAGAAAATAATGATTTTTTTTCCTCCAGTGCCACCTTTTAATATTTTGTACAACATCCACAACCCCTTGCTTTGGCAATCAAGATATAATGATGTGCTAATCACTCAAATTGCTGCTTTAAAGAGATCTTTAACAAGTAGCGAAGAGAGGGGTGGGACCCTTCTTGCTTTATAAACCAACATCATCTATCTCAAAAAAAGCTTTCCTTGAAAGTAATGGTATGCAGAAAAAATACTCTAAAACTTCTTCTAACTATATAAAAATTATTTAAGTAATCTCAAGGAAATAGTATTTAAAGAGTTATTTCTTTTTTTGAAGCCCGTGGAGGTAATCCAGTTTTAAAAAGAACAGGATACTACAGAGAAAATGAACACGAAATCGATGTATAAATTACGCACTTCTTATATTGCACAGAGGAAACTTCCCACACAGGTACTCATAAGAGAACTAAAGTTTCTTAAAACCCCTTTAAATTCTGGCTCAAAACACATTTTCCAGTGTACATTCCAGGCAGGCAGATGTGAAATGCTGCTGCAGAGTAAGGCAGCAGGATGCAAGTAGAAGCTTCAAAAAGAAAATCTAAAAAAAAACCCCAAGATAATAATGCAGGAAGTAATTATTCACCAGACATTTAAAAATCTCTGTGTGACATGGTAGGACTGGTCAAAATGCACAGAGGTAAAACAAGAAAAACACAATAAGCTGTAAACAACAATCTGCATGTCTCATGTTACTTAATAATATGACTTGAAAAATATCAGCAAGGTGTAATTTTAAATACTTGTTCTTACAGTAAGAATTATTTACAAAATAACCAACACCTGAGGACATACAAAATATGCTTGACTTCTCTGATCGTTTATTCAATTATTTGCTGGTATGGAAACACCATCCAACTCATGCTTGATTCACCCACTCAGTGCACGTTACCTCGTCTTTTATAATTTCAGTAATTTAGACTCAAAGGCTGCATTAAACTGTTCTTACAGGAGTGTGTGGTCTTATCCAAGCCAAGTCTGAAACCAGCACAGCCTCAACAACAGAGTGTTTATTTAAGGCACTGGATTTCAGGTTAAGGCACGAATTCTCCATTTTCAAATATCTGAACTGCAAGAACCCTTCGCTGCAATTTTTGTGGGATCAAAACATCGACAGCCCATTAAAACAAAGGTTTCTGAGTAAAGACTTAGAAAATTACAGGAGACATCACTGCCAGTCAAAAATACTCACATATTTTATTATTTTATTTTCAGTTTTGAACAGGATGATGGTAAACAAAACCAAGTAAAACCAGCTTTTAGGTACTGACCTTCTGATGCAATGAGTGCTGGCTGGTAAACCACCTCAACAAAAGCCATAATGGAATTCTATGACACACTAGAATCAAAAATTAGTTTTTAGAAACTGTAAGAGTGCAGCAATCCTTTATCATAAATGAAAAATGTCTTGCCTTGTTTTTGGCTTCCAGGGTGACTTGTCTTTGTGTCATCTAAATTACAAAAGTTAACCTTTATGTCTTATCTTTGCTACACTGAAATTCCTTCTTGTGACCACAGCATTTCTCCAGGGACAAAACCATGGAGATGAACCCCAAATTCTTGCTATTTAAAGACATAAACTCCATGCCTGTAATATGAACAAACCAGTTTTTATGTCCATATTTAACGTCTGTGTCCTCCCCCAGACCGGCAATACATCCTTGAGAAGCTGAACACCTCTTTCTTCATATTCTAAAATCCTCTGGGCAAACTGTAGTTTAAAGAAGGAAAAGAAAACCAGACTCCACCCTGGTTAAAAAATCCGACAACCCCAAGTGCCTGTGGATTTCTTGGTTTTGTATTGCATTTAAAATATTTTAAATAACACTGTAAGTTATAAAATGTTTGACTTGGCCTTAAAGAATATTGCAAATAGTGCCAGTGTAAGGTTTGTAACTTCCACTCAGTCTCTCAGAAGATTGTTGAGGTGTTCACAGGCTGGGCTAAAGTTCATCGTGCTTAAGAGCTGTAACCAAAGGGGAAAAAATTATAAAAAACAGTTAAAGACAGTTTTGTAGAATGTGGAGAAAGCCCTTTACTTTCCATTTACTGCTGGTCAGTCAGTTCAGCAACATGAACTTCATTTTTGGAGTCTTGCTAAGAGCTGACTGTGAGCTTTCACGAAGAGTAAAACCCACTTCATAAGGAAAAGTGAATTTGTTCCTTGACTCAAGACTTGTAAATACATACTTACCTGCTACGTTTTTTCTTCAACCTTGAGGGCTGAGATCACCTTTTGTTTCATTTCAAGAAATCAAATTTTATTGGAAGGCCTGTGAGTGTTTGGATTTTTTTGTTTGTTATATTTGGGGGGCTTTTTGGTTGGTTGGTTGGGGGTTTTGGCTGTTCATGGGTTTTTTTCCTCTCCTGCTATGTAACTCAGTTTAAAACACATCAGCCAAAATCTATTTGTAGACTAAACTACCATTTAGTCTCGTGCAAGAAGGCCCCACACAGATAAGCCCAGAGAAGAATTAATACTCAGTTTCCTACTGCTTAACAGACATGAGCTTTGAATTATCTAAGTGAAGCTTAGATTCCCATGAAATTGGCTCTTAGATCCTGGTATGAAACAAAAATTTTTTACCCTCTCACTGTAGCTGCTGTTTAAAGAAGTATCACACGACTCTCAAACCCCACACAATTTCTCCAAGAACAAAGAAAATTACACAAATGCAAGATTTGTGCCTGGTGATCCCAATCTTAATTTCAACTACATTAAGATGTAATTTTTAAAAGCTAACAGATGAATATGCTTGTACATTACCTTTTTGCAATAATGAAGTTGTATTTTTCTTCTCTTTTTCAATTTGCTGCATTAACTTCCGAATCTCGGAATCATAGTCAACCCATTCAGGAACTATCCGGGCAGCAGCCTCTAATTTTGGCTCTTTGGTTTGGGGATTGTTGCACTGAAAGGTTAAAATGTATTCGATGTAAACAAAGCAAAAATAACAATTCTTCAGAGAACTTAGCTCAAATAATTTTGTCAGCATTTGCAAAGACACTGAAGGACAGCATGCAAGGTCAATTATCTTGGTATTATAGTAAAAAAATTCCACTAAAATTGTAAATGTTTGAATAACTTTGCTCCCATAAAATATCACAAATGGAAATCACAATCTCAAGTGATCCATGATAAGGGGGACTGAAAGAGGGTCTAGTAAATAATTTCAATCTTGAATGAAGAGCACCCACCTTCACAGTTGTTAAAACAAGCTTTTTTTTGAGCACTAAAGACAGAAATATGACAAAACTATTTAAATACTGAATATTTACACCGGATTTCAAATGTCTCTTTTTTTCCCCAAACAATGTCTGAAGCATCACAGAGTGTGTGGGTTGTCAAAAATCATAACGGGGGGGGGAAATGGGATGGGGTTAATAATGACAGAGATTTTCCCTCTCTGTTTCTATCCCCAAGGAAAGCTTTATTCTTTCTAAGCATTACACTTTGAAAGCTTTGCTTTATCTCCTGTTTATAGTGGTGGAATAGACAAAAATCCACAATAATATTAAGTCATCGGGTTCCGGAGGAACCTTCTACGGGAGTGCAACAGCAGCACACAATGCACAGTTACCAGGATTTCATCACAGCTCTAGAAACCTGGCTGGATATGGAAAAATTATACAGAAAATACACATATGGGTGTGAAAAGCTCCAATCCTGTCCACTTAAGGGACAGCAACACTTAATTTTTGGTAGTGTTCAGCTTTAATTTGAACAAATTTGGTACAGAGCAAGTGGGAGAGGTCTCAGAGGAAATTATTGCAGGAAAAGAGTTGGAGAGTTCCAGGGCCTTCCATCAAGGCTGCCTTCATTGCATGACCTACACTCAGAAGCCACAGAAATCACAGCAAAGTTACCAATCGATAAAACTAATTCAAGTCAACTCACCAAGTCTATTGTTTTAGCCTTTTTCTTGGATGCATCATCACACCAGGTTTCACACCAAAGCCACTCCTGAGGGAGAGACTTAATGGCCACTTGATGAATCATGTTATTGGGAAGATCCTGTACAAATTTTGTAAAATCATAAATTAGCATTGAATGTAATATAACTGGTTATCAAGTAGTCCTTTAAAAGCAGAATATCTTTGCCTATTACCACTTCTAAAATTCTTCTCACGTTTCCTTTTCAGTAATCATTCTTTTCCAAGTAGATTCAGAACTTAGTCATTGCTCCTTCTGATGCCAATTCCACCTCTCATTTCCCAAGCCATTTTTTCTTGTAAAAAGGAAGGACATCTGTCCTCGACATAAGCAATACTTCTGTCTGATACTCATGGTTCAGATACCTGTGTGCCATACTATAACTACTACTAGAAAGTGAAACTTTACACTGTCCCTCCATTCCTTAAATTAGAGAAAAATACCCTTTAAAATACATATAATGCAGCATTATGCTACTACTCTAAATTTAGATGACTTCTAGGAAAATGAATTCCAGAAACTTGAGTGTGAAAAGGAAAAGCTGCTATTCTGACTATTTTCCTTACTTTCCTTCTGTTTTTTAACCTTTATTATATAGTCAAGTACTCTCATCACGAAAACTCTGCACCAAGATCTTGCTGAATGCAGGGAGCAGCATTTTATGTGAGAAAAACCTCAGGTGGTCCCTCACTGGCCATGGTTACAAATACCAGGTGTAACCGGGAGACACATTTGTAAGCTCGCTCACATGTGCAACCCCTACATTGTATGTTAAAATATGGAAATGTCAGTACTCAAATAAGTATTAGTCACATCTTATTTTGCCAATTCATGTTGCTAAAAGTGTGACAGAATAAAGTAACTCATATTGCTGCAGTATCAAAGTCATGTAATTTAATTCAAATATGGACATTAGGAGAGAAAAATTACAAGTGTAAATATACTGAGAGCCAAGTGATTAAACAGTGAAATGCCTTATTTTTTTAAAAACGTAAAATCTACGAGTTTTTGGAAAATGAAAAAATGGTTTATCACCATCTCAGTTTCAAAAGACCAGAGACTGATTTTCTGTTGTGCCTCTTTGACTTTCTAAATGAAATCACAATTCCTGAGTTACGACAATTCCCGAGCTGTGAATTTACAAATTGTTACATGGAGTAGAAAGTCAGCGGCGAGTTCCAGGATTTGAAATAAACAGAAGAAAATAATGAACTAAAAAAAATATCTAAATAAATTACTGTACTAGAAGTCTACTTTCTCTGATTGTAATTTTACTCCCTAGGAGTCCTATACTCACTCTTTTTGGCATTTAAAATCACAATTTTGCCTTCTATGCACTTCACTTTTGTGCTTTATATCAGCATATCCTTAACTACCACCCATGAAGGCAGCAGTTCTGGCAGATTAGCAAAGAGCTAAAATTGCTGCTTCTTTGAGAAGAGCAGTGAGCACTCCAGTCAGGTATTTAAAAAATAGTAATAAAAAAATCATAATGCATCCTTATCAGTAGATGAAAGTCTCCAGGACTCAAATACATTGCACTGTGGTTTGTATTTCTAGGAATATTGCTGTATTTCGTGTAAGTAGTAGCAATTAAGACAGAAAGTAGTTCCTATAACAACAGTTAGACACAAGATTACAGTGCGCTCCCGGGTATCGCGGGTTCACGGGTCTGGGACCAGGTCATGAAGGCAAAGACAGTGAACTCATGAATATGCAATTAAGCCCTGCCCATCAGCCCGCACTGTCAGAGACGTAAAACTGCCGCGGCCAGGTTGGGCTGCACTGCTCGTGGCTCCCTTCCAGGCTCCCTCCCCTCACTGTCGCGGGATGGGATGGGACGGGACCGGGCCGAGCTGCACCTCTCACAACTTCCTTCCCAGCTCCCTCCTTTCGCCGCTATGGGATGGGATGGGACGAGATGGGACAGGAACCTGCAACTATTAGACTGACACTTTTCTCCTCCCCCTCCCTCTTTATTTTTCTTTTTTCCCTGGCCTTGACATCTGGGCTCATGCCTGGGAACAACAAGAACTTGAGCTGCCCACCCACCCGCCTGCCCTGAGGGAATGGGGGTCCCTCCAGCTCTCATGCACAGACACACACAATGGTGGCCCCCTCCTGCAGCCCAATGAGAACAATGCCAGGCGCAGAAAAACACACATTTACATTAAATGCATCCTGGATGGGATGAGTCGCACCGTGTGTGGCTCCCGGTTCCCTCCCCTTGACAACCCCAGTAGCTCCTAGGTGGGTGCTTATTTAAATATTCATGAGTGCATTTACATATTCATGAGCAGCCTGCCTTTGCAGCGTTTTGTGCGCATTCGTGCAGCACCAATTTTCACTGTAAAATGAACAGCAAAGTATTGAAACTGCAGAGAGGTGAACCGCAGATAAGTGGGGGTCTTCTGTACTATGAAACTATTACTTTGAAATATTCTTCTAAGTAATTCCAATTCCCTCCTGCCAGGATTTAGCTACCTTAACATCTGCTCCTCAAGTGGCTTGCAATTTGAACCAGAAGAGTTATTATAAGAGATACATGCTACCATATATTAATACTGTAATTGAAAATATAAGAATCTTAAAGTGGAAAGATACCCATTTTTAATATTTTGAGAACATTAGATAAAACTGAGTAGTATTTCTGAAAATCACCATTATAGATGAAGCTCTGCGATCAGCTTCTGAATCTTAAAAGTCTTTCTAAAAGACAACTTGTACATAAGAGTTAGACTATGTTTGAAGAACATACAGCTGTGTCACACCAGGATTCTAAATGTGCAATACAGGGCCACCAATTCATTCCAGTGTCCAGAAAAAGAGAGATGAAATCTCACTGTTGCTGCTGTATCAGTCTTTTGATCTTAACAATTACAGCTAAAGGCTGCTCCAACTCCCTGTGTCCAGTCTAGTTTGAGTTCTTAGTGTAGCTGTATTTCCACTTCTCTTTGTACAGTATTATAAGAACTGCTATTTTCAATTTTTACTCTTTTTTCTGGCAAAAAAAATTGCAAGTGGCAATAATGTAAGAGAGGAACTCCTTTGCAGGGCTGTGGGGTGGACAGCAGGCACTGAGAAATGTGGGATCCCTTTACTGCTACAAGCAGGTAAAACCTTCTGTGCTTCAATAATTCCGCAAGGAAAACAAAAAAAGCAGAGACAACCTCACTTATGAAGCCTTCTCAAGTTCACCCAACGTGAGATATAAATAAAAACTCTTATTGACTCAGGCAGAAATCTGATGAGCTATTATTATCTATCTTCCACCGAGTTAAATAACCTCAACTATAGGAAAATAAATTTCAGTATGTTATGTTCACATGGGATCTACTTACAGGCTTGTGACTGCTCCTTGATATACACCTCACTTGGGCTTAAAAATTGGAATTATATAAATAAAGACTACAGCCACNCAACTACTCCCCGCCTGTAGCCACGCACCCTCCACTAATAAGGTCTGGAGGGGCGGTCCTGGCAGTGTGGCTCACACTGCAGCACCTCATTAAAGTGGAGGAAGCGCCCTCTGGTGCTTCCTGGCTGCAAAATCTGGGGTCTGGGACATTCTGCACAAGCGCACAGTCTCACAACTCACTGAAAATTCAACCGCGATTAACTGAATAGGCGGATATACGAACCGCGAATATGCGGGGATCACTGTACTAATGAAAGTAACAAGTAACAAAAACATGAAAGGAATATTTTTCTTAATTAAGTGGCTGAAGCTACACTAAAAAAGTGAAATCAAGATGTCATTAGAATTCCTGCCTTGTTCATCTCTTACTGAGAATGACTAGAGGGGAATTGGTTTTGAAGGCCTTGGTGATCAATGTCAAGACCCAGATTTCAATCAAATGCATGAACTGCACAAAAATACATTAGGAGTTATCCTACCTAATATGGTATTTCCTTTTCCCAAGATGTGATGCCCAGTATCCCGTTTTCCAGAAACGGTACCCATCCATTTCTTTACGGCTGTCACAGAAAGGTGTGTATCCATAGGGAGCTCCGTTTAGATTCAGATCTCTGAGTTCTTTCAGGTCACTTCTCACGATCTAAATAAAAATGTATTTATTTCTATAATTTAATACTGTTTCTAAGATAAGCATATGAGGGTAGGTACTGCAGCAAGTTTCACAAAATTAAATTTTAATTTAAAAAAACCTACAACTACAACAGCCAAATATAGATAAAGTACTCAGTGGAAGATATTTCCTGAATTAATCTTCAAGGAAAAACCCCCTGTGTTTATTGTCTTATTAACAGTGCCCATCTGTGTAACACATTTAATAAATAAATTAAATAAACCAAGCCAAATATTTTTAATTGATAGACCAATGTTTCTGGTTGCCCAGTATTAAATTCCTTAATGAAGAAGCTTAAATTCTGAAATCTCCCAAATACGTCCCCTTTAAAGAGTCCTTCCTATTTGTTACATAACTTGGGTACTCCAAAGTTATTGCATAATTTGAAGAATCTTTGTATCTAATGGAAAAGTACTTTTAAAAATAGGTTATAATGACATTTTACAAGCATCCTTTATTTCCTAATCAATCCTTCTCCATCTAATTTATCAGTGACAAAAAAGGTACAGAGAATTCCTTACAGCAGCTGGGGCAGACAACCAGTGTTACCAGATGGTGTATCCAGATGAAACTGCAGAAAGTTGCAGTCTGCATTTCTATACCTAAATCTCATTTATTCTCAAGCTTTGGAAAAGAACCAAAATACATTAATAGTATTTGTACAGAGGTTTTTAATAATCTTGTGATAGACTCTTCAAAGCCTCATCTGTTGGAGATGGCTTGTTGCTGAGTCATTCCTGAGTGAAAGGCTGCATGCAAATTTGAACTAGAGACAGGATTAATCTTGACAAATTCCAGCTATCTACTTGTTCAAATGGTCCAAACTAATCACCTCGGACTCCTTGCATAGTAGAGAAGTCCTTTCACAGTTGGCCCAGAGACCGGATCACTCAAATACGCTTTCAGCGAAAGGCACCTTTAAGATCACACACACCTCTCCAGGGGCCTTCCTCTCTCCACAGACAATTTAGGACAACTCAGTGTACTGAGACTCTTCTTGTCCCTATGACTGAAGTTAAGTGAAATTGCTGCATTTCACATTCTGCAACACTGGTTCTGCTCATACAACTGCAATAGTCTTCCAAGACCAACATCTGAATAAAATGGCCACAGAGCACGGAACTGGATCAATTTAAGCCCAAATGAATTCCTCATGCATTCATATGCCAGTATTGTTTCTTACCTGGTCAGCATCGACAAATATTATTTTATCCACAGCCAAAGGGAAGAGAACATCCAAGAAAAGAATTTTGTAGCCCCAGATAATCCTCTGTTTTTCTGTCTGTTGATAAAGCCAGCGGGGCCACTTGTACTGCACTAATTCATACTTGAAGCCATACTCTTTAGCCATGTGAGGAATAACATCCTAGAAGAAGAACCAAAAAAATTATCAGGTGCACATATATGGGACACACAAGGACTCAAAAGGAAAAAGAGTGAATGCTGCAGTACAGTTACAGCTGTATTGTCCTTACAGACTGCACAATTTATTATTTTGAAATGTTTCTTTAGTTTTAGCAGTATACTCAGCTACACCAATAGAAAAAGCATTTTATGTGAGCTCTTAGAGATCGTCAGAAGAGAATAAATTATTATAACTTATCACTGGGCTTTGCATTCCAGAAGAAAAGAATGTTATACAGAACACTTTTAAAACTATTTGTATTTAATCCATTCAGAGATCGTTTTCCACTGTGAAAATTTAATTCGAATTCTATAATTACTCAATTACAGAATCACAGAATACCATGAGTTGGAAGGGACCCACAAGGATCATCTAGTCCAACTCACCATCTAACACCCGTACAGAGACCGAACGCACATCCCAGAGAAAAAGAAATTACTTCAAAATAACAAAAATAATAAAATAAAGACTTTTTTTCCTACCTTAAATGTTGGGGAGAGGTAGTTTTTTAGAAACCAAAATTTAACTGGTGTTTTTGTATGACGTAGGACAGAAAGCATCATAATTCTGTGGAAATATAAGTCTATAATAAACAAACAGATACACACAGGTCATTACATTTCCACTGCTCTTAGTAAGTATTAAAACTTTCTAAGTCTGATTTTTTTTTACCTAATTTAAGCAGAAATTTCTATTTATTTCTAATTAAAATCTTTAAGGAGCATATGTTCAAGGCCACTTTCAGAGGGACTTATTCGATTCAGCTTGGCTAAGTGACAGTAAAAGGAACAATTTCAAAAGTGGATCTATTAATAAGTTTTATTCTTAGACAAGTGCCTGACAAAATTAGAGTACTGATTAACACCTTGTACAAACTTGGCTACTGAAATAACTTATTTTAGAATATACTGGTTGAGTTTAAAAGGTTGCTGAAAAAAAATCCTTAGTTGAAGCTACGATCCTCTTCAGAAAACCCTTAATCACTCAAGATCCTTAATGACTTCAAGAATCACTGTTTTGAGTTCAATTATTTTTCACTATTGTGGCCTTTGTTTGGTGTAACCTGACAGATAAGCAGTGCCTTATAAACTTCCAAGAGCTCAAGTCTGCCTTAAAAATCAAGAAATAATGAACTTTAAAATAAGGCAAGAAAGGACATAGGATGTTTCAAAATTATTTTTTTCTCCTTTAAAGTAAATGTCTTTGCTTTTATGAAGGTTATTGTAGGTTGATGGAAAGAAAAGCAACAGTCAAACTTCACCAGATTATTAAAAATAACTAAAAAATCACTAAATCTGAGACTTATAGACAAATACCATGTATGCATATAGTAAATCCACAGTTTGGACTAAACACAAATATGTAGATACACTCCTAATGAAGTCACTTCTGATACATCTCTACACAGGGAGGTTGAACTTCGTCTTGTATGTCTGTACTTCACACATGAATGACAAGGAGAATATTTTCCTGTCTTTAAAGAATAATGGTACTTTTGAACATCTGTATGTTGGACCACTTTTTTCCTAAACAAAGATTAATTTAGCCCTCATTGTATACAACCTATGTATTGACAATTTATTACTTAGAGTTCATTTAAAAGATCAGTTTTCTTAAGCTGCTTAGCTCTAGTATGAAAATTTAAGAGCACTGCTATTAAATTCTTGGTTCCCTTTTACCTTTCCTTACCTTAAAAAACGTTCATACAAATGACCTGAAGCAACGGAAAAAATGTTAAGAATATCACTTTTCTTTTCCTCCTCTTCTGTTGGAATTTCTTCTGAAAATCTAAGAGTTATTATGAATTATTATATAAAGTAAGCATTAAGCAGAAAAAATACATACTAAATTATCATTAAGCTCATAAAGAATCAAAAGTAAGAAAAGACCCCAAAGAAATATTACTACAGCAACCAAATACACTTACATTCTACTCCCATTGCACATGCCTACGATATCAAAATCTTTTGGGAGCAACACCTCATACCTAGTCACTCAGGAGAAAAAATGGCAGTCTGTCTGATGACCATTGCTAAAAATGCCAAAACCCTTTTTTGTGTCTTGCTCAAACCAGCAATACATAATCATAATTTCTGCACAAATCAGAAATACATACTACTACATTATTAGCCCCAAATGTAAAATATGAGATGTTTACAATTACTTACAGAAGCTAGGTATGTTATTGGAAACTATATTGAAAAATATAAGAAACGCTTATTGAAATTTCATAAATTACATTTAGTAGCAGATAAGTAGCATTGGTCTCCTTTTTGATGTTCATTTTCATGTATCTGAATACAACATTACTGGCTGAAATTTTTACATTGAGGGTGATTCCCTGCCCAAACAAAATAAAAGGCCAATGGAGGAAATGAATAGGAACTAGAAATGCAAAGGAGGGATTAAAAAAGGAACGAAGCAAGGAGATGTACCAGATATTATAGCTTCAACCCACATTATATTTAAATTATAAAGCCCTTGGAGAGCCTTTTTACATATTTGTATCACTACCAAGCAAGAAATATTTCCTGGCTATGAGTAATAATAAAAAAGTGCTGGAAGAGGTAAAATAGAAGCATTACCTTGCAACTGATTCCAGATTTCTGTTTTTTCCTGTTGTTTCATCTGTAAGGAGATCTTCATTCATTTTATCAGGCTTTTTCTGTACCTAGTCAGTAAAATACTTACGTAAATAACAAGTCAGTTGATAGCAATTAGTACTTCTATTGTGGTATCTAACTATGGTGTACTTATTGGCAAGAGCTGGACCAACTTCTATTTCAGCAATACACTTACTGAACTGCACTGAACTGAACAGTAAAAATGTAATTCCATACTTTTAAACTATGGACAGAATTTACTGTAACGAGAAGTAATAAATTAATAAAACCTAAATTGTGATCCATAAATCAAACAGCATGTTCAAGCCCTTTGTACTTCTTCATGCAAACACCAACTACAAGTGTGGGAATTTTATCTCATTTTCTACCCTCATGAATTCATGATCCAGTCATTAGTCGGCAGAAGTGTGGCAGGATGTTGCACCACATTACCTGAAGGGAAATTGTCATTCTCGTAAGCTCTTCACGAGGAGAAAATGACATTTGTCACTGAAACATAAGCTCTCCCATACACAACTTAAACGATTTCTGTGGCTTTATCCAGATGCTTAATAAAGGCTTCAGATTAATTGCATTTGCTACTTTAATTTCCTTGATTAAAATAAACCTAATTGCTTTTGAAAACCTTCTAAAATCCGGAATGTCTGAATGTACTTAATTCCAATCATACTAATTTCACATGTTCATACTGCCAAGCTAACGAGTACAGATTTCTGTACACACTCCATGATGAGTCATATTAGTTAATGCTCCTTAAGCCCCATCCAACATGTCACTGCAGTGATTCTACATCCTGAATGGCAGCTGACGTATTCTAGTCAGCTTAATATATACCTTAATATATGCCACCTTTCCAATCAAATACTTTTCCCATTTTAACTCATTTTTAACCCCTTTTCTGTGGTTTGAAGGCAGGCTCATCACGTTCCAGAATTTTACACATTTTCCCTGAGTCCTGGAAACTTTCAGAGATGCATATCTGTGTTTTAAAACATTCCTGCTGCACTTACTTTACATGGTTCTCTCTCCTTCTCAATGTCTAAAATTAGCATACAATGTATCAAGGAAACCTACACAAAGTGTTATTTATAAAACAGTGGAAAACATATACAGTAATCCCTCAACTATTCCGGGGGAGGAGGGTGTGTTAGTTCCAGAAAGAGGCCGTGATAAGCGAAATCTGCAAAGTAGCGCTAAATAGGGTAAAGATGAGGAAAAAACTCCGAAGTACTGAAGTTGCAAATGGTGAATCACAAAGTACAGAGGGATTACTATAATATTATGAGGCTCTTTCTCCAGAATATAACTCCTGCTTATTTTGCTCTTTTTGATACGTCTTTAAGAATAAAAGTACATAACATGATTTCATTTACACAAATTTAAGGTAAAATTCAACACACCTAATTTTATCTTTCACTCTGGTATCTGGACTTCATATAAAATCCCTCTACAGCCACTGGAAAGAAATGGACTTCTCAAAAGCTGGTCATCTTTCTGGTTTAAATACGTATATGAGTTGGGACCAGCAGACCTTTGGACTCCCTCTCATTCTGCTAAGCAGAGAGGGAATTAAGTCATCTAGATGACACATTTGGACACCTTGAGCTAGATGAGATAAATCTCATCTATGTTTAACCACTATTTAACAATCTCCCATGCAATTAGTATAACCTGATTGGATCAAATTAACTACATTAATTTGCACATCCTCCTCTTTAATTATACAAAATCTAAATTATATATTTCAGTATATATATTTCAATTAAATATAGCTCAAGACTTGTAAGCTTAAGTCATATTTCATATAAGGAAAGACTGCATACACACCTGAACTTTAATAATTTTGCTTCTGAAGCTGTTTAGTACTACAATAACATCTGTCAGGTCAGCTACAGAATCTGTTCCTTCATGGCTGTAAGAAAAAAAAAACCCATTCAAATGTACTGCCTCATTAAAACATGCACTGTTACTTTTGTTAGAATTGCTGTTATTTATTGTAGAAACAAAGTTTCTTCACTTGCACCTGATTATATTTTAACTTCATAAACTACCTGAGTTTTATGAATTACTAGACATTGTCCACACTTTAACTTGGATTTTTACAGGGAAATTTACCAATCAATGAAAAAATGCAGCAACTTCGCACTGGGTATGTTGCTATGTGTTAAACAATTTTTCTAGCATTTATACCCCAACAGCCCATATATTCTTCCTTCAATCCTTTCTGTCTTCTAAGAGCACTATGAGGTTTCCTCTTGCTAAGGCTACACATACAAAAATCTGTGTGTTTAAGAAAGCAATTTCCACCCCTCCTAGAAAACAGAAGTATTTAAAGCTTGTTTCAGTCTGTTACATACCATTTATCAAAAAATGGTAAGATTTTTTTACAGTTACATGAATTTTCTATTTATGTAATACATTTTTTAAAAATGTGCCTACGATCACCTTAATTCATAGAAATGGCCTATTCCTCCACAAAACAATGCTAAGGATTATCTTGACTTTTCTACACTCTGATTTAGTTGTATGTTCACACTTTTAAAATACTGCATTTATGCACACTCAGCCAACAATGTCTTTTTATCACAGGGACATAAAATACGCAACAGGTACAGATCTCCATTTTAAATAAAGTAATACAGTGAGCCCCCGCGTATTCGCGAGCTTCAGTATTTGCACGTGATTTTTCTGTAAGATATGCGATCACGGCGCGTGCGCAGAAGATACCACGACCTCAGTCTGATCAGCTCCCAGCTCCGCCGCTTGCGGTGTTGGTTCTGCCTCCCCCCTGCCTCCCCGCTCACAGGGCACTCGCCGACCCGCCCCATTCCCATCTCCATCCCACCGCTCGCTCACTTGCCACGGCGTCGGCACTCGCCGCCCCTTGCCTTGCTCCCATCTCCGTCCTGCTGCTCACTCCCTTGCCGCAGTGTTGGCACTCCTGCCCCCCCCCCCCCCGCCTCCCCGCTTGCACAGCCAGCCCCATCCCCACTATCACCCGCCCCCATCCCGTGCCTGTCGCTCCCGCGGTGTGCCGCACCACTGCTGGCTCCCCTGCCCTGTGCTGGTCCCGTCCTCGGCGATCACCCCTCCTCATCCTGGTGGAGCACAGCCAGACATCTGAAACAAGCCCCACTCCCAGGACCCACCCTCCTCCAGACCTTATATGGGGAGGGGGCGTGGCTATGGGCGTGGCATACTTGATTACGTAGTGGGTTCACTATCTTTGCGCATTTCACAACTCGCAGGAGGCAGACCAGACCCAACAGCCCGTGAGTAACGGGGGTTCACTGTAGTAAAACTAGATCCAAACACAAACTGCTGACAGCGGCAGCCAGCCTAGTGTTCTCATTTTTGCCCTCAGTTTTTACACGTTTTCTTATTCACTCAGTTACCTCAAAATCTTTGTGCTATGAATTCTGTAGGTAGTTCTGCAGCTCTGATGAAAAAGATGTTTTTCCAAAGTGTTTACAATATTCTCAAAGTGTTTGTTTTGGATGTAAATGTAACATCACTTTGTCTTCCTAAATCTCTTTCACAGATCCCTCACTGTGGGCTCCACCTTTACTGAGTGCCAACTGTTTCACCCTGCACAGCTCTCAGTTGGATGAAGTTCTGTCGCAGTGTGAACAACCTTTTTAAATCAAAGCAAAACATCTTGTATACTGACAGCAGTATTACACATGTAACAATAACTGATTGTTGTAATCATACAAAGCTAAACATCTCCAGCAGACTATTTAAGTCACAACTTTAAAATGTTTCAACACTTAGATGCTTTTAATATAAACACAAACAAGTGTTAATATAAATTATAATTTTCTGTACGTGGAACAAAACCATCAGAGTTCAACAAATTGAGACCCTTTAAAATCTGAAAACAAAGAAACAAACTCCTTGCTTGAATCATGAAAGATATAACTTCCATCTAAGCAGTTTGCACAACATCAAATTCTAGTAACTTACTATCTCTACCTCCCTCTTTAAAAAATGAAGTCTTCAGCAGGATTGTATACTTATATATAATCTGTAGATATAAAGTAATTTCTGCAGTCTTCTCTTGTAGTATGTTTGTTTTCCTACCAACATCACAGAATCAAAGTTCCAATAATAAGCAGTTCTCAGACTACTGCTGAGTATAACAATTTTCATTTTCCCAATATTCACAGTAATTTCTTAATAAGAAATTGATTTATAAGTGTGACTGCTTCAGATTAATGATCCTTGTTAGATGCAGAGAAAAAGAGGCAGCTTATTTCAAATGTTGTGTATATACAAAAACCCCCCAACAACTTGCATGTCTATTAGATGCAACTGAGAAGCAAATAAGATAAGTGTTGAGGCGTAGAACATGCTGTCACTTCAATATCCTGTATTTTTCCTAAAGCTCCTATTACAATATATGGGCCTACGCCTCAAAGAGAACAGGTCATCTCACAGTTCAACATGAGAGGATATGTCTAATATATAAGGATGGAGCATATACTGCAATACCTCTTGGCAAAATTCCATCCTATCAAATAGATGCCTGAGTTCTGATAGCAATTTCATACTATTGATCCTGATACCTGGAAAAGAAATACCAAAGACCCCAAATACACTTTTACAGTTGTACTCTAAGTCTATGGCTTGTAATAATTAAAAGAAATAAATACTACTGTTCAGATTCCTAATCAAGTATTAGTTTTCCTGACTTAGTTGAGCTCAATTAAGCCCATTTGTATTTCTTTTAAAGGTGAATCATTAATCTTACAAAACAGCAGGTGAGTTTCCTTTGATCCAGCCTAAAATGTAGAGTGGTCTTGTTTCATTTTGTTTCAACTTGTAATTCAACTACATCTCACTAAATTACCTTTTTAACCATGCCATCTCAAATAAATTACTTTATGCATCTTAAGAATTGAATGCTAAATTAGACAAACAATATAGCTACACTGGGCGGAGTTTAAGCAAACTTCTTAGTGTAAAGACTACTCTTTTCTGCTTTTTTCAACAGATTGTGAGTTTCTGGAAAAAATAAATTGAAAATTGCAAACAGATTGACCCTAATACAGTATATCCTCACTGCATTGAGACCCCTCCATTATGACCTTGCGTATTTGCGAGGAAAATTTCTCACAGTTCGGTTTCGGGGATTTGCGAGGTTCCCCGGCCGATGCATGCGCAGTGCCTCTGCTTCACCGAGGGGTGGTGCCGGCGCTCCCTGTGGGGTACGACTGGTCCAGTCCTGTGGGGAGGACACGCGGTTTCTCCGGCTCGCAATGGCGTTTAGAGCCCTGCGGCAACGTGTCCCAGTCCCTCATCCGTTCCTGTGCTTCTCCGTGCCCAGTCCCTACAGCGGAAGGGTCACACCGCAGTATGCCCCAGGCAGCCGCTGAGACCCATCACAGCACCACCACAAGACATGCCACTCCTAGTAAGCCCAGTCAGGGCACTGCCACCCTGCCGGGCGCATGTGTCTGTGTTACTGGCTACAGGCAGGGAAGGCAATGCACTCTGTGCCTGGGGACTGCCGGCCGGCACACCTGGTGATGACATAGCCCCAGGCAAACTGCCCTACAAAGTGAGGCAGCCAAGGTGGGACAAGTGCTGTGCGCTGGGAGGGGTAGCTGCTGCTGCGCCAGGAGGAGGCTTCTGTTCTCCCACCCTCTGGGACTGCACGGGTAGCGCTGCCTCTCCCGGGACTGGTGCATGTTAAAGGGAAAGAAACTCTGATATCAACCTCCCCCCCCGCCATAAGCGGCACGGGGTGTCACAGTGTTGCAAAGTTAAGGTTTCCCAGGCTCCAAGAATGCTGACCAGAGCCCACGGACACCCCTTCCCCGCTGTGGAGGCGGGGCGAGCATGCGCAGTGGCAGCAGCCAGGTGGCGACTGCAGAAGCAGCTGGGATGGTGCCGACCCCGTGGCCACGCCGCGCTGGCAGCCCTGGCGGGCAGGGACAACGTGGAGCCAGGACAGTGTGGGGCTGGCCACCAGGGATCAGTACTTACAAAAAAATCCGGTAAATCTCTTCAGATCTTCCTTTACGCAGTCTTAGCATCCAAGCACCAGGATTTGCTTTCAGTTGAAAATACCCCTGTGAAAAAAGTCTGCATTTCAGACTCAGTCATCTACTTACACAAAAACCTAGTACTATTCAACATTTAGACAACTCCTAAAAGAAATGTGCCAGTAATGCGACCAACTTTCACCTTTCCTGCATGTCCATACTAACACCTTTCAGTGTTCCACTTGTTTCTAGCTGAATTTGAGTTGCATACAAAAGCTCCACCAATGACAGCATGTAAGCGAGCAGTAAAGAAAAAAATTATTGAACTGACCCTAAACTGAAAATCTTTTTTAAAACTCAAAATTTTTGTGCAGAGCCACTTTCCAAGTTAACACAGCTCTTTCCCATTTTAGGAACACTGCAAACAGTCCTCACTGTATAAAAGGCAGATGGAGCAAGCTTTAAAATGTGAAGAAACATTACAAGTTTCATCAAGCCAAACATCATCTACTGTTGGAACTGTACTCAGCACTTGTGTAAAAATCAGACTCACAGTTTATTAACCATTTTGTTCATTGTGATACAGTATTTGCAGAGAACAGAGAATACAGAGAGCAGATAGGTAAGAGGCCTTATTTATTAAATTCTTTCCCTATCAAATTACCTTAGCCAATAGAAAATAAATCTTTCATTTCAGAAATCACAAGGTCTGCTCTACAGACTGCCAAAATAATTACTTTGCATGACAAGAGGAATTCTAAGGTGTGGATATGATCCACCCAGGCTCTAAGCACTTACCTGAAGCATCTAAAATAGGAGTCTCCTTTTGCCTGGATCATTGTGAACAAAACCAGTTATTTCCATCAGAAAGTGAATCACGTCTTACATCTGTCAGTGGAATCTCCATCTGAATATAACTACCTCCTACCATGTGCTAAAGGTAATCAAGCTCTCAGTTTAGGCACTTCAGATAAGAGTCTAAAATTAGGCTATAGCTAAAGCTATACTGGATCAGAAGAGGAGTAGGAGGAAAGTACAGCAAATTGAAGATGGTCTCAACTCCAGGATGAGACTGTTTCTTTTAGCACTACTAATCTTGCAACACAGAGGAAGGTATTTAAAGAACAAAATGCTCCCAAAGAATTCTCACCAAGACTGTGCAATTGTAATGGCTATTCCTCTACGTAACACTTACGAGGTTGGCCATCACAATAGTGTCAACCATGACAGGATTATTCTTTGTGCCCAGAGTGAACTGTAACCCTCGAGGAGGTTGTCCAGTTGTCACATCAAAGCAGTGTCCTTCAAGTAAAATATATTCCAGTTCATATTCTGCTACAACTGCCCCTTTTATCTGTGGAAAGAATATTTCATCATTAAATTATGTCATTTAACTACGTGGAAAAAGCAACATATTACAGTGACAAACATGTTGTGTGGGATTTACTTCAACTTAATTCAGTTGTCAAAAAACCCATAAAGGTCCTTCCTTGCTCAATTATAAAACAAGTATCCAAGATTAAGAGGAAGGATCACTGTCTGGAGGTACCTTCTCTTCCGCTGAGGAAGCTGAGGCAATCATATATTCAGGCTTATTTGGAGATTTACCTAGGTTAATCCTATTACTACTATATATATATATATATAGTAGTAATATACTGCTATATATATGTAATTGCTTTATTTTTATCTTAAATACGGTACTTCTGCAAACATAAAGCCCAACAGAACAGGTAAATTGCTTTAACTTGTACTCTGCATTCTGATTTTTTTCTGTTTCACTGTTTCCTTTTCAAACCTTTTTTTTTTTTTAAGAAAAGAAAGGAAATAAAGACAATGACAATAGAAATGGTAAAATACTAACTAAATAATCAATTACCAAAGAAAATAAGAAATAGAAACAGGGACACAAACAATCTCACAATACTTGCATTTTCCTCTTGAAGCAGAAGGTCCAACCCAAGTCTTAGAGTGTTTACAAACTATTACTTACTTCCTGTAAATGAATGTTATCGAGATCACAGGAACTGTTCACCGCTTCCACCAACCAGCTTTCAGGAGTTACCATGTTTAGAGTCAAAAGAAGTGATTCTGGCAATTCTAGGAATTTTGCCACTGGTTCAGAAGGAAGCTGCTTGTTGATCCCGTAAGTTAACTCTGGTTCCAGAACAAACCGATAGAAGCTGTTGAAAAAAGGAGTGTTATAAAAAAATATTTTACTAAAGCACAAAGCATGAAGTTCTTCCAAAATACTTTAACATACAGTGGATGTCTACCTAAGTGATGAAGTTTGGAAGCACAGTAGCTCATCAGACAACTTCTCAAATGGGCTGGTGGATGAACACAGACCTACTTGATTTTTGCCATGGAAGTGCATATTTTCCATTAACATTCTAAAGGCTGTGAAAGTGAATATCCAAGAGGTGCAGCTAACCCTCTTGACTGTGAAGAGCCTCATTCTCAGAACCTTTATCACTGAACTAAGCAGAAGGACTAATCTCTGTTGGAAGAAAAGAGAGAGAACAGAACAGAAGAAAGGTCTCTCTATTCCTCTCCATATCTTTCCCCATTTATTCCACAGGTAAAAGTTACCCCAAGCACAGAGAAAGAACCAGACATTAACACCTGCGAAGTGCCCAGCTTTAGAAGTGGCCATGGTGATGTTCACACAAGATATCCATAAGATTGATGATTAAGACACTTCCTGGTACCAGAGATTGAGTAATTCCTCTCAAACTGAATAGAAACTAAGGACTTCTGTTTTGTGTGCAAGTAATTCTCCAGGCCACTGACTAAAGGACAGGCACTACCACCAGCCTCTCCCACAGGTAATTAGGAATAAAGGCATTAGGGTTATAGGTGAAGCATCTGCCAAAGAAGTGGCTGTGCTTAAAGATTTTGCCTAGACAGAAAAGAATCCGCCTTGAGGAATTCATTTCCTTGTTAATGTTTATCACTGAATTAGTGAACCTTCTTTACAAACAGTTAAAAGAAACTTCAAGTTATGGCAGGTACTTTTAAGGTATAATATTCTTACTGAAATACAGCAAGATCTTAAATGCAGATTACACATTTATTCAGATGAATTTCATTATTAAGTTAAATGTACTACATCTGTAAAATTCATTACAGAGACAGTGGCCTGTAAGAAGTGACCAAGTTAGGTAGATAATCTTCTTCTGTGAATTTTCACAGGCATAAAGGACTCTGCATTGATTTCTCTAAGGTCTGTTTGTGAGAGGAGCATTTGACGGACTGAATCATTCCCTGTGATCCCATGCTTCACACCTCAGAACAAGAATTTTTCTCTAGACAAACGCAAACTGCTTAGGGAACTTTCAACAAAAAGAATCCAGAAACACAAAGCAGTTTATTTTTTTTAAGGGAATATACAGTCAGCCCTCTTGCACTTCGCGCCCCCCATATTGTGGCTTCAGATCTTAGCAGTATCATTTTTTAGTGATGAAGGAGGCCCCTTTTTCCAACTGCACATATGCAACCTGCTGCCGCATTGGTGGAAGCGCAGGCGGCAGTGCGGGTAGCGGAGGCGACAGGGCCACTCCACCAGAGCCGCTGCTGTGCAGTTATGAAACTCTGTCCCTGGCTGAGCCGAAAAGAGGTTTTTCCCAGCATGGGGCGGCTGCAGGCACTGGGAATGGCTGACGCAAACACTGATACACAGCAACACAGTGCCGAAACAGCGCCGGGGCCATGTGAGGGTGCGGGACATATTTGCATATTAATGAGCTGCCATTCAATGTGGACGTAGGGCTTCGCGGAACCTGATTAAGACCACGGGTCCGTGATATAGCAGACTCGACTGTACTGTTAAGGCTGTTTTTCTAAACTGAGCAAGAACATGTAAGAAAAGCTATAAACTACTTACCTCTTCAGTGGCACTTCTGACAGCTCAGATTTGCAATTCAAAAATAATCTGAGCTTCATATTGATAATGTCCTTGAGTATCTAAAAAAAAAAAATTCTCTGTAAAAAATGGTTCTGGCTAATCACCAAACTTTGAAAATAAGCCAAAGTTATCCTTGTGACATCCTATAATTTCTCAAGTTTCAATAGAAATCTCAATTTTTTTAACGTTCTAAATATATCTGTCTATTGAAGATGTCAGATACTCCAAATAAAGATGTGACCTTTTCTAAAACTGCATGATATTCTTGATAGTCGAAACGTTCATCTTTTCTCCCAGTGATGGCTGCTTTTAAAGTGCAGCTGTCCCCATTTTCCAATACTTGAGTAAATTATATTATCACCTTGACACACTGTGTTTTCTGAAAGATTTTTAAACACTTGAAGTTCTCTTAAGTACAACACCTGCCTTTTATTCAATAACCAGTTTAAAACAGTTACTTTCATTCTTACTAAAATAGCTGTATACAGAATATAGTTGAATTAAGTAAAGCTCAGCAAATTATTACAACATGTAATTACTTAATAATTTTAAATATCAACAATAGAGTAAAGATGTACATTAAACCATTCAACTTAAAAATTTTAGTAAGTTAATATATTTTGACCTTTTTTTCCCCTCAGTTTCTTCATCTGTTTATTTCTAAAATACTAATGTTCTGGATGCTTTTATATAGGAACCATAATATTTTTTTCACAGAATTTTTCACAGAATATTCTGAGTTGGAAGGGACCCACAAGGATCATCGAGTCCAACTCTTAACACTGTCTCCCTGGTGGGAATCGAACCCGGGTCTCCCACACGCCAGGTGGGGACACTTACCACTGTACTAAAGTGGATTATTACGACAAGTTTTTTCTTATTTTTGTGAGCAATCTGTTTTGTTAACAACGTTATTAATTTTTTTAAAGCACTCATAAAAACCCTTATCAAGTTATCTTCATTTCTGTGGTTTCTTATAGAAAGTGCTCATTTGAAAGTATAAAGCAGCTATGTTTCCATTTATGGGTATTATTAGAAAAGCCCGTAAGATATAAAAGCTAAGGTAAAATACTGATACAACTAGGGATAAAATCTAAAATTATAATTGCAAATAAATTTGAAACAAAGCAAGACAACGGTCATTGTTAAATCTCTCTTTCATTATAACTATAACTTTTCTTTCCTCAGTTCAACCCATGACTTGCACACATGCTTTACTACAATGCTGTAACTTTACATAGACCTAGGGACCTGTTCTGTTCCCAGTTTCTCATTCTCATCCTTTGTGTCACCTGAATACCTTCACTGGAAAACTATCTAACAAAAAATAAAGACTAGGGAACAGCATATCTGTGTGAACAAATGAAGAAGCACTGGAAGCATAAGAAGGCAAAGTATTACATGATGTAACTTTAAGACCACCAAAATCAACACAGAGGTCCAAGTGACTCAAATATTTATTACCCCAAATAAAAACAATGATATAAACCTGTACAGGACTTCACCTTCAACCAACATAAAAACCTCACCCCATTAGCAAGAATGATACCTCAGTGATCTGCATTGGTAGGTTGTTGTACGTAGAATGAAATGATCTTGAAAAAAGGCTGAAGTATCATCCCAATTCATCAGCTGATCATGAAATTTAGTACAGTAGCCAAAAGAATAATGCCATTCTTAATTATCATTTCAAAGGAATTTAAATAGGCAATGGCAAATCAGACAAAAAATGCATGATCTCTGTGTTTTTCAACAATGCAACTTCTAGAATACAGAATTTGATTCTGTTATTTAGGTTTCATGAGGACACCAAAAGCCAGGGCATTCAAGTAAACACTTTACTTGTCACAAAAGACAAGACTGGAAAGCCGCTTTTATGGGATATTTGAAGAGTTCAGTCTGGTTACTTTAAAACAGGAAATTCAAAGGAATGTATGGAAATTTAGTCCAGGGAGCATTTAATATTGTAAAAAGTGGCTAAACTAGGTATTTCAGTTTACTAGGCCTGAAAGTTATTTAAGAGCAAGTTTTCATTGTGCATATGCAGTCACTTTGCAAAACACTTAAGTTACCACAACTCCTCTGAAGAGCATTAACACACTAGAACATGATTATTCAATCAAGTACTTGGAATTGTTTGTGAACTTCACCATAATACAAAGCACTGGCACTGAAAACAGATTCTCTTAACAGAATCTTCAACACAACTGGCAAAATGATGAGACTTTGACTGGGCTTTGAGTAACAAGGAATGGCATGTCTTGCGGCAGCGCTGTGCTGGGTCTCAGCAGAGCACACAGGAGACAGACAGGAGCGGGTCAGGGATCGGGGCACAGTGCCGCAGGGCTCCAAACAGCAATGAGAGCTGGAGAAACTGCGTGCCCCTGCGCTGCGCGCCCTCCCTGCCCTGACCCTGGTGTGGCATCCCCGGGCCGGCGATCACCAGGGTTGGGGGGGTTTGGGCTGTGGGAGCGCGGTCACTGCAGCCCGGAGAAGCCCACGGGGTGGGGGAGGTGGCGGGATCGGGTCGGTATCAGTTTCTTTCTCTTTAACATCCACCAGTCCCGGGAGCACTGCCCACACAGTCCCAGAGGGTGGGGGAACAGAAGCCCCCTCCCAGCACACAGCGCTTGCCCCACCTCTCTTGCCTCACTTTCTTGGAGCAGTTTCCCCGTTCAGGGACGGGGACACAGTGCTGCCATTATGAACCCCCTCCCCACAGGGCAGGGTGAGTCTTGCCCCACAGGCATCGCCCCTCGGCAGAGCAGAGTGACTGCACATACGTCGGCCTGCTAAACTCGCAGACCGCTGAATCAAAACTGCGAGAAATTTGCTTCACAAACGGGCAGGGTCGTAATGCATAGGTCACGATGTACCAGGGATTCACTGTATACGTATACACTTTTCAGGTTATTTTTAATTTTAAAAAATATTATTCAAAAAGTTTAATCTACATTAAAATATCTTTGATTTGTTTACTTTCAGCAGCATTTAATTATTCTCTCCAACGGGTTGGCTGCTTGAATAAAACTAGAACTCCTAGAAATTAAGTAGGATCTGTGATAGCCGAAAAGCTTGGTACTCCATGGGAGTCATTTGCCAGGCATGCATCAGGGAGCCTGTTTTGCTAGGAAGAATGGAGGCTTCTGGTTTGAACTGCAGGTTCTTGATGCAATTTATAGTCATAGTATGAACTCCTGGCTAAATGAAGAGTTTCAGTCAATTTCAACATGCAAATACAGTAATCTCCAGTACTTTGCAGTTCACCATTCGCGGGTTCAATACAGTGCATGTTTTTCCCCCCACGTCTTTACTGCCTTGACCGTATTTATCCTATTTACTGCTACTTCATGGATTTTGCTTATTGCACCATCTTTATGGAACTGACCCCGTAATACTCGAGGGATTATTGTATTTTCATTTGGTAATATCTATCAAGCTTTCATTTTACCCGAAAAGGGTGAAATGAAAGATCTGGTTCTAGAGAAAAGCTGGTATTTTCAAGTCTTGAAATATTAGAATTTCTATAAATTTTTTATTATGTTTTACTTTGCTTCACTATTATACATGAAGAGTGAGTGGATGCTTCAACATTTGATATAAAAGGGTATGAAAATTGGGGGGCATGGGGAAGCAATGCAAAACTTTATGAAACTTGCATAATTACTGCAGAAAAAAAAAATAAAATGGGATGCAGCAAAAATCAAGTTACAGGCTTCAGAATTGTAACAGACCATAAAGTGATGACAAAATTTACATTTTTATGGGAAACTATAAAGGAACCTGAGGCATAGTGATATTCTGCAGAAGGTGAAAACAGAAAATAATTTTAGCAGCTATGTTTTTAGGACTGTTTTTCTTTAGAAGACCAATAGCTACACACAATGGAAGACTATCTAGCAACACTTAGTAGCATCAATCAACTGAGAAATATCCCTCTATAAGCTGAAAGGTTTATAGTCCAATCTTCTTATGGTAATATTAGAAGTCAGATTTAGACCACCTTATTTGGGTACCTTGGAAAAATAAAGTGATCTGGTTTAACAGAATGAGGAATATGGCTCTTAAGATCTGGAGGTGGGAGATTCTTTTCCTCTGTATTTTGTAGAGAATCTTATCCTTTCCTTCTGTAGACTATAAAGAGCACTTATGGACTCACTTTTAAGGGGACTGGTGTATGGGGTATCTGAATTTTACTTGCAAATAAAGTACACACAGTGATGAATTAGGTCATCCCCAACTTTTTCATATGAATTAAAATAACTAAACACATCCTTAAAAGAAGAAAACCCTGAAATTTTGTTTACCCTTTTATTATACGGTACTTGGAAATTAGAACAAATTTAGTAAAAATTAAACTGCAATTATGCAAACTATAAGAAATGAACACCATCTTACAATCAATAAATGAGTCATCTTCTGTGCTTCTCTTGTCAATGGATCCACAACAGCAATAACATCATAGAATGGTTCATTCTCTTGGGGGTCAACTTTTACTACGCTGTTAAAGAAGTATAAAGAGTAAGTGACATGAAGACTTCAAACTGAATTTGTGGAAATGACAAACATTTTTAGGCATGAATTTGTAATCAGAGGCACTTCAGATTTTACTGTTCAAGAAGACATTTCCCTCATTTCAAGCAATAATCATGATTGCTCTCCGTGACGTCCCTAGGAAAGCTAAACGTGAACAGAAATAAAAAATCTATAATTAATCTATATAGTTCTATACTGGTTATTTATTACAGAATCACGGAATATTCTGAGCTGGAAGGGACCCACAACGATCATCGAGTCCAACTCCCAAGCAACTCCCACACAGGGATCGAACCCACAACCTCAGAATCATGGACACCATGCTCTGTCTACCTGAGCCAATCTCAGGGTCGTGTCATCTTTTTTTTTTAATTATATAACCTAATTCCCTGTCCCATCATCCCACTATCTAAACCATGTCACTGGGTTCCTCATCCAGTCTTTTCTTAAATACCTCCAGGGATGGTGACTCCACCACCTCCCTGGGCAGACCATTCCACTGACGGATCACTCTCTCGCTTTGAAAAATCTCTTCCTAACATCAAGTCTAAACTTCCCCGGGNGTCTAACCAGTGCCGAATACAGTGGAAGGATAACCTCTCTTGACCTACTAGCCACTCCATTCTTGATGCAGGCCAGGATGCCGTTGGCCCTTTTGGCTGCCTGGGCACACTGCTGGCTGATGTTGAGTTTGCTGTCCACTAATACCCCCAAATCTCTTTCCACCTCCCCACTCTCCAAGCGTTCCGTTCCCAGCCTATAGTGCTGCTTGGGGTTATTATGACCAAAATGCAGAACCCGACATTTAGACTTATTAAATTTCATTCTATTGGAATCTGCCCATCTCTCCAGTCTGTCCAGGTCCCTCTGCAGGGCCTTCCTACCCTCTAGCACATCAACACAGGCTCCAAGCTTGGTGTCATCAGCAAATTTACTCATGATGGCCTCAGTCCCGTCATCTATATCATCAATGAAAATGTTGAACAGGACCAGACCCAGCACCGACCCTTGGGGGACACCACTAGTAACCGGTTGCCAACTAGATGAGACACCATTAACCACCACTCTCTGGGCCCGGCCATAGATACATTCCTCGCAACGAAATTAATAAAAACCAGTAAAACTTGAAAAAATGGCCTTTTTGTCATTCATCTACAGTTTCCTTCATTAAGACCTAGATCTATCATATTGTGAAGGATGAAAGAAGTTTCGGCCCTCATAAAACAGAATATACAATCACTTATGATGTAGATATTGCATACTTACGCATATTTTCAATGTTAATAGTATAAGCTAGGATAAAAGTTTGTCTAATTATATTGTAGGGTTTTTTGTGGAATATCTGAGCCTTTATGCACAATTGATTTTGAACTGTACAAGTTTCGAAATAGTTCCAAAAGCAGGAGACAGAAGCTTGAAACTCCAGGAGAAGGCACCAGGGCGGCCCCCAGCTCATGCCTAGTTAATTAACAACAGGATCAGTCTGCTGAGCCCAGCACCAGATCAACTTAGCCTTAGCTATGAGATAACTGTAATGACGAAAGCCCAGCTGCAAATAGTTGTATCCATGGGAGCCTCAGAGATGACTGAATCAATGAGCCAGCTCAAACTGGTCTTGCGGCGGAGGTGAAGAGTTTATGATGAGGATGAATTCTGACTTCCTCCAAAATCAACAAGGAGGCCCTTCCTCACAATTAATTGAGCATGCTCAAAGAGGAGGGGAAAGGGGCAAGTCTATGTAAATGTTCTTGTGTTATTATATGTCCTTTTAAAAAATGTACCTGTCTGCTCCAATGAACTTGTAGGATTTGAAACACAGGGACTCAACACACAAGTAAGGGCACTAAAGCTCCCCAAGTGTAAATGTGTCAGCTGATGACAGTGGTTCAGTTTTTCTGAAGGACTTAGCCACCTTAGCCCTATTAATTTGCATTTTAATGTAATCTAGTTGTATGGTATTAGCTGTGGTCAAGAACAACACTGCTAAGCCAGAAACTTCTACCCAGGTATAAGTACATATATATCAGTCTTGACAACACTACACAAGATCCACAGAGAGAAAAAGCTGTGCTAGTTTTCCACATCAACAAAAATCACAGGGGGCTTCTTAGTTCTCATCTGTGAAACTCCTTCTAACAATTTAGTAAATATATTGACTCCAAGTTATCTAACTCCAGATCAGCCACTTCTATTCACACCAATAGTAATCACTCTTTTTTCAGCAAAGGATAAGGTTGAAATATCACTAGGTATTATTAATTAATTTATCAAGAAAGAGGTAGAGACACATTTTGCTATGGCAGATGAACAGGTTGTTTCTACAACCAGAGAATGAACAACTTCTTTTCAAAATGGAATGCTTAACTCAAGTTTCCAAAGACCTTATGTAGTCATCAGTACATTCTAATTTTAATATGAAAGTACTGCAAATGCATTATCATGACAAACAGAACTTACCTGTGCTGTTCTTTAAGTAATTCAGCATTTTGTCTCATCTCTGTTTTAGGCAAAGATGACAGCAGGGCATCTATTTTCATAATCAAATCACTGCCACTGTATTAAAAGATACACATATAGTTTGTTTCTCATAAGAGAAGGAGTTACACATTCACATTTTAATGTCTGTCTGCATAAGGCATATTTAGGAAGTCCACATCCCAAATCCAGACTCTTTAAAGTAATTATCACCTTGGGATTTGTAGCTCTGAGGAGTAAAACCTGTAGCATGACAATACTCAAGAACCACTATGGCCTTAGAGCTTGTGAACTGTTCTCTTCTTAAGGGATGCAGAATTCACAGAATTATCATTCAGCCTCACAGTTTCAGTGTTACAACATAAATTTATAACACTTCACTGGTTTTACTGTCTTTACTGTATTTACAGTATATACCATTCCTTTCTGGATTTCGCTTATCGCGGCATCTTTTAAGAACTGACCCCCTGAGGTATTCCAGGGATTACTCTAGTAGAAAACTACATTAAATACCATAATCAGCCAAGCATAATGGTGATACAAAATTTAGCAGATATTTATATCTTTTAGAAAATAGGGGAAAGCTTTGAGTAGATGAGTATATTAAGTCTGGCAGGGAAATGTTACAGAGGAAATGAGGAGAGAGAAACCTGTTTACCTAGAAGTACTCAGATGCTAAGTAAGAGGAGAGCAAATATAAAGCACTCAAACAACAAAGACTTGAAGTGCATGTAGAGTGTATATATATAGTATGAAGAGTACTACAAAGACTATATACAGTGATCCTCCGGAATTCGCTGGGGGTCGGGTCTGGGCAGGTGCCGCGAGTTATGAAATCCGTAAAGATACCAAATCCATGAATATCAACTACTCCCCGCCTGTAGCCACGCACCCTCCACTAATAAGGTCTGGAGAGGCGGTCCTGGCAGTGTGGCTCGCACTGTAGTACCTCATTAAGTGGAGGAAGCGCCCTTTGGTGCTTCCCAGCCGCGAAACCTGGGGTCTAGGACATTCTGCACACGTGTGTGGTCTCACAACTCACTGAAAATCCAACCACGATTAACTAAATATGTGGATATGCGAGCTGTGAATATGCAGGGATCACTGTAGTTGAATGTTCTATTTTCCAATGTAAAAAGATGATTAGAGTGAACCCTCGAATCCTGTGGGGTTTTGGGTCTCCTCAAACACCATGAAGCCCCTATTCCATGAAGATAGATGGCTCATGAATACACAACTAAGCCACGCCCATTGCCTCCCCCTTCTCAGTGCTCAGGAGGTATGTGGGGATGGCATGGTCCCAGCCCAGAGCTTGGGAGGTGTGTAGGGGTTAGGGTCAGGAGAACACATCTCCCCAGCTCAGGGCCATGCTGTCCCCTCCTGAGCTCGGGGCTAGGGACAGTCAGCTTCTACTCCCGCTATGGAGCTGGACTGCGCTTAATAATAAGCAATAATAAGCCATTGACACCATGCAAGAGAACTTTACCTTTTACTACTGTTTCCCATCTCTTTGACAAGAGCTTTAATCTTCTCTGCCGAGGTACTGTATGTTATCTTTTCCAACAAATCAAAGTCTTCTGCAGAGAATTCATTTTCATCTAAAGGACCTAATATCTTAGATACAGAGAAAAGTGTTACTAAGTGTAGAATGTCCCAATAAAGTTCCATCTGTAAGTAAGTACTATATATGTTATATATAATATTATAAATACTTATATTTTAAATGAAGGCACAATATTCAATACACAACCCCCATCTGCATACACATCAATATTATTAAATAGAAAATCTAAACTGTATGGTAACTATGCAGTATAATAGGTTTTTACAGTTATGATTACAATTAATTATCAATCACAAAGAATATTTGAAATGGAAATACCCATGCCATCTTCATACATCCCTCTGTAAAGCAACAAACTGTTTAGAAACAACAACTCTTAAGTTTCAGGAAAAGCTATGTTAGGTACATTATTTTAAATTATTATCAGTATACCATACTCAGTTTAATTCTTTGAGCACAATCTTAACTTCTCAAGGTTTTCCATCCATTCTAAGCAGAATCAAACCACACTGTGACTACAAAATACCATGCTAATTTTGTTGAAGTGATAATTAGAAAAAAAAATGTAACTTGCTCATAAAAACAAACCTTAAGTGCTGAAACACCAAGGATAGAAATGAACAAAATCCCATGTCTTCTTTTTAAAGTCAACTTTTAAGTGAAAGCACTTTCAGATGGATGAATACACTGTATCAAATTTATCCAAATATTTTTAGAAAACCTATTTCCCCAAAACTTAAAATATGAGCTTTTTAGGCATAGAGTACAGTAATAATTTACAAAGTAACATTGCATATTTAGTTATGAAGGATCTGACACAAAAAAGCCAACAATTCTTTTCTGCCTCATCAACAGAAATGCTTTCTCTGTGTTTCTTAGAGGTATCTCAGAAGCATTTAGTATGCACAGGAGTAACTAAAGTTACTCAAGTCACAATTAAAAGAGAGTTTCCACTAAAAGATGACATTTTAGTATCTCTTTCTTTCAAATGGTAAAGCAATAAATAGGAAATAGAAAAGAGAAAAAGAATAGTCTCTATAAATTTTGCTAACAATGTGAGGCATTGAGTGTCATTTTACATGCACTAAATATTGAATGCAACACTATTTTCTAATCATAGTTCATCTATAGACAGATTGTAACTAAGGCTATAGGCTTCAGAAGATACATTCAAGAAATTGAAACAAAATTACTATACTTTTATTTGAATATTAAGAATAAAGACTATAAAACAACACAATATTTATAAAAAATTTGGTGGTTTAGAGCTTGAAATACTAACCTAGTCAATGTAACTTACATACATTTATTCATGTGGTACAATACAGGTAACTTCAGGATCCAAATTAATTCTTAAATATCATAAATAATCAGGTATTAACCCATCTAGAAAATTTTATTTGGATTAACTCTAAAATAGCTGTAGGAATTACATACATACCTAGGAGCTTCAGTGGCATGGAGTTGATGAAAAAATCAGGAGTACAGCAAACTAAAAAACCCAAGGCAAACACTCATACTATTCTGTAACTACAGGCTGAATAAGTGGGAAAACAATATAATACATTTTCTTTCGCACAGAACTGAAGTTCAAGGAAGTAAAAAATTCCTACCAGAAAACTGAGGGATAACTTAATTTTTTTCTTACCCTGCCATTGCTCATAACAGCCATTTGCCCAGGAAGCAGCTTAAGAACCTCCTGGCAGAACAGCTGGTGGGTTTTAATTAAATCCAGTCCTAAAGTGTTGTACTTCTTCTCCAAAGTATCACCATCCATTCCCTAAAGCAAAGGTAAAGCACAAGATGGTGGAATGATACAGCAAAAACCAATTTTGTAACAGATGAGGTTATCAAAGATTTTCTTCAAGTTATGTGGTAATGAGAAATCAAAGTGTAACAACCTCAGCTTCAGTGTAAGTACGTAACTGTTGGTGTGGAGCCATGGTCTCACAATTAGCTAGTGTGCAGTTTTTACGCTGGGGCAACTCTGAACAACCATGAGAGGAAAGGTGAGCCTGAGGGCAAGCACCTTTTCCACAATCCAGCACAAAGATGCACGAAAAATAACACTGTCTGTTAACAAATGTATTCTCACTTTTAGGAAAAAGAGGTAAAGTAAATACATATTACTCTAAAAACAGTCATTCTAATGTGGTCATTGGATAGAACTTGAATGTGTTTTGGGGAAGCCAACATCATCCAGTAAGACTCGTAACAAAACCATGTTCAATGTGGGAAAAAAAAAGCCAAAACTTACATTGACTCTGTGCATCACCTGCCAAAATTATGCTATATTAAACTCTCCTGATAAGTATTTCTGCACTAGGAATATGCAGACCAAGGAAATAGACTAATTCAGATATAATAAATGAAACAAAATAAATTAGATACACACCTGATCAATTAGCTACCTTTATGTCTTTAAAAATTTATTAAAGAAATAAAAGCATGACTCAGACCAACTAATTAATTTTCCAATATGGTACCAGAGCTCTCTGAGTCTTCCAACTCTTCTGATTTAAAAAGACTACAATTTATAGCTCCTTCTGAAACAAAACCTGTAGTTAGCAGCTGTTATTTGATGACTTAGCTCCACTCTACGTGAGAAATTTGAAAACAGCAACATTCATACTTTAAGCCAATGAATTTGCATAAAAACACAGCAGAAAATGTTGGCCAGAATGACATACTTTTTAATCATTTCAGTCTGCGCCGATCACTGCTCACAAACACAGCAGTAGTAAAAAGTTATTTCTGAAGTCTTAATTCTTGAAAAACATTTTTACTGTAATTACTAAGAAAGAGCTATTAAAAAAATCAACAATTAAAAAAACCACTACAGTGAACCCCGCATATTCACAGATCACATATTCAGTTAATCGTGGTTGGATTTTCAGTGAGTTATGAGACCACACATGTACGCAGAATGTCCCGGACCCCAGGTTTCGTGGCTGGGAAGCGCCAAAGGGCACTTCGTCCGCTTTAATGAGGTGCTACAGTGCGAGCCACACTGCCAGGACCACCCCTCCAGACCTTATTAGTGGAGGGTGCATGGCTACAGGCGGGGAGTAGTTGAATATTCATGGGTTTGGTATCTTCACGGATTTCATAACTCACGGGACCTGCCCAGACCTGACTCCCAGCAAATCCCAGGAGATTACTGTATTTTGGTCTCGATTATCCAGTATCTGTACTCTCTATTTTTCAGCAGCCTTCCCTGACTAATGACTAATGAAATTCTCTATTCTTCAATTGTATAAAAGTTGCCAGAAATCCAAATCTGCTCGAGCAGAAACAGTATAAGGGTTATAAACTTAATAACATCTGGCCAAACACTTTTACTCTCAACAATACCCCTTTACAAGAAAAGATATGTAAAATGAAAGTAATCTAATTTCATTTTTACTCACTGAGATGAGGAATTTGGTAATTTTAGTCCCAGCAGCAAGGGTTTTTGCTGTCTCCTCCTTAATAAGTTTAATTAGGAAACTTTTCAACTTGCTGCTGTTTTGGGTTAAAAAAGCAGCCAAAATTCCTCTTGCAATAGCTGTGTTGGATTCCTTTATTTTTGATGAAGGATTGTTCAAAATCCCAAGTCGTGTATGACTGCTTGTTTTCTGCAAAGAAAAATACCAAACAATATGCAATTTTACCGTTCCATCTGCTATTACATAATGTATTCATATCTATTATAACTCTGTGAAATGCACTTCAGTATTTCTTTTTTTCGCAGCTATTTCTCTTCAGCGAAGATACATCAATGTCTAAATCAAAACTTCAACTAAGAGTAAAAACATTATTAGTAAGGATTTACCTATCCTGTTAAAACAGTTGTGGCCCCCCCAGAGTGCACCGGAAAATGTTGAGATGCAGGAGAGGCTTTAGCAAAGGGGTTCTAAGACAATTAGAAGACTATTAGAAAGCACTGAAGGATCTGGGCTTGCTCAGTCTGGCAAGGAGGAGGGTACAGGGAACTTACAGCAACCAACTGCTACAGAACAGGGAGTGAAAAACATGACAGGGTCAAACTCTTCTTGGCAGCAGCACAGTATAACACAGGGTAATAGTCACAAATTCTGGCCTGGCAGAAAAAAAACACACTAGGAAGGCAGTGCAACACCAGAGCAAATTGTAAAGGGAGGAGACAGAGTCACCTCCTTGGAGATTTTCAGGAATCCAGAAGACACACCTACAGCTGTCCTGAAAGTTTTTGCCTGTAAAGGCAATAACCCCACTCTGAGTGGGAGGCTGAACTAGATGACCTCTAAAAGTCTCTTCCAACTAAGACATCTCTAGCTTTTTTTCAAATGAAGTAAAAATATATTAGTAGCTTTCAAAATAGCATATATTAGCTGGAATAGGTAAAAGTGAATTTCCTTCAGCCACTTTCCAGCTCGGATGCTTGCACGCTTTTCTTCAAATGCTGATGGGAAGTCATGAACAAGAGGTGTCTGTGCCAGTTCCGCAGCTATCAGAAATTCTACTAAACCCTGACTTGGCAGACAAAAAAGACTAGAAAGCAGTAGAGAACTTCCATATAGATCTATGGACATAAAAAAAAAAATATTAGTTTTGGGAGTTTTGTCATAAAACTTGCAAATCACTAGACCAAGGAGCACAGGAGGTTTATTTGAATCAAACTTATGAATTAGAATGAAGAAAAACTGCTATTCCGTGGAAGACTCAGAAACCTTATTCAAAATGGCTTTTTCTAATGTTTTGGGGTTTTTTTTCCCTAGATTCTCCTCACTAACACATGGGGACTTGTCTAGACAGTTCTTACCTCTTAGTTGCGAGCTATGGAATATTTCCCCTGCTGGAGCAGGACGGAAAAATGAAACTACAGATGGAAAACATCTGTCAAGCTTGGGTCACAGATCTAGTGGTCAAAGAAATGAAATGTTTTTTCTCTAAGAAGAACTTGTAGTGTGTATTCTTCTTCGTATTTTTAAAGCCTCCAAGACATACTTGTTATCACATGCTCCCTGCAACATACCAATTTTCTAATTCCCTCAAGGTGCTTCCTATTTCATTCCTGATTAGAATAGCTTTCCCAATTTCATTTTATGTACTCTCCTAACCTGCCCTGAACTAAGGGTTTTTTTTCATTTACATTCACATGACATCTATACTTTATAAAGTATATTTTTATATTTTACACATTTATACTTTAAAACCTATTATTAATATAGGAGGACTTAAAAATAAGCAAACTCATGAATATGAACAATTCTTCTAGCATGTTAAAAACACACATAGAAAAATAATTCTGTCTTAGAAGCACATCAACAGTATATGGAAAGACAGTTGCTTCGTGGCCACAGTTATGCCATATAATACAGGAGAACACGCATAATGGTTCAGATCATCCTAAAGTCCTAAATGGGAAGAAATTCACCCTTTTGGTACATAGTGACAGTTTGTCTCCTGTTCATGAGTCCAAACCAAATAAATGATCATTTCTGTGGAGAAGTTGACCAAAACCACAGTAGAGACTCCAGAGTCTGCACCTGACCCACAAAAAAAAATTGTCGTTACACCTCTATTTGAAAGTATAATTTTTGAATGTGTAGAGTGTTGTTAAGAATGTATTTGTAATAATTATTTTAATAAAATCTGCTTGAAACTCACCAGGCTTTTCAAGGCATTAGAGAGCAGTTGTCTACCAGCTGGCTTATCAAAATCAGCAATAATCCAGATAGTAACAGCATATAATGCGTTTTCATCTGAAAATTAAAGATAATCCTGCTTTACTTTCTGGAGAATCTTCTGAAAACAGATGAAGAATGAATTAATTCTGTTTGAGATTTCAAAATTTATGTCTATGTTTGATGAGGTTTAACAAAACTAAGTGCCGGGTTCTTCACTTCGGCCATAACAACCCCATGCACCGCTACCGACTGGGGGAGGAGTGGCTCGAGACTAGTGAAGTGGAGAGAGACTTAGGTGTACTGATTGATAGGAAACTCAATATGAGCCAGCAGTGTGCCCAGGTGGCTNCTCTGGGATGTGCTCTCGGTCGCTGTACGGGTATTAGATGGTGAGTTGGACTAGATGATCCTTGTGGGTCCCTTCCAACTCATAATTTTCTGTGATTCTGTGATTCTGTGATTACTGACTTTAACCGTAAGACTAATCTTCGCCACATCAGAATCTTTTGCCCTCTGAATTGAAATAATATTCTTACGAGGTAGTTCATCATGTTAAGGAGAGACAGTCACTAAAAGAGCCAACCCATTGTTACAACACTGAAACAAGAGGGCCCTAAATGATAAGCCCACTCCAATTAACAAGACGTGCTCTACCAAATGTTACTTGTGAACGTCTGATGACGGAGGCTGGTCATACAGTCAGAAATGGAACGAACTAAGTAGTTACACGAATGCATAAAGTAGACCAATCACTTTCCCTGGTAGCAAAGTGAGAGTTCTTCAACTAAAGGCAGGAAAGAACTTACTATTTTTGGACACAAATGGGAATATATTAAACACAGGCCAAAGACAGTAAACTACTGTGTAAGTGTATACTCAGAAAATTTCCCGTTTTCCTGCTCTACAGTCTCGTGCTCTTTACTCGGCATAGAATAGGAATGATAGGTGAAAAATTCTGCAAAATTATCTGTAGAAGAATATCACTCTACTCATGTCTACCACATATCCCCTAAAAGATAATACATATAGACAGAAATTTTCCAAGTTTTTGGTAAGATTCTAGGAAGAGGTTATTATTAACTGTGGTCATGATTTAAAAAGAACCAACAACCCAGATCTCTGGACTCAGGGTTTTCTTCCAAGCTACAGAAAGGTTTATTATTTGGCCTCAGGATCCAGGGAGAAAACCCTTCAAAGGGCAAAGTGTTCCCTAGACCTCCCAAGAGCTGAAAGGCCCCGCCCCAGCTTTTCTACCTCCTAATATGCACCTTCCTAATACATATGCATAAAACTTAATGAATGTGTATCCCGTCATCATTATGTCACAAATTTACACTTTGCTTTAAGCCTTTGACCAACCAGCTCCAATGTTTTACACTTTTTTCCTCTCTGTTTTGACTAGACCTCTGTTCTGTTTATCATTCTGTGCCAGAAAAATAAAACTTTTGCCTTTAATATTCAGCCTTAAATTTCAGGCTTGGCAAATGCCTTTAACATTTACTAATTCTTCTAAATACAAATCTTCTAGCTATTTCACTAGAATCTCTAAATTTCCAAGCCCCCAACTTATATCTATCTCACTAAAATCTATGAATTTCCAAATCATCAAATCAGTCTAAAGAAACACACTGGGGACAGAGATTTAAAATGTAGATTCCAGCTTAAAGGTTATGGGTTTTACACATGAGATCTCAATCTTAGAAATAAGCCTACAGATTAAAAGCCAGTCATTTGACAGCCAGCTGGGATGTCCCTGGCTGAACACACAGAATGAAATAGAATCAAATAATTCTATTCTAAAGAAATTTAAGTATTTGGCCTGTATTTCTGATAACAGAATAATAAAAACTTTGTAAATATCACGTAAAAATCACTGAAAGAACAGCACTTTGTTAACAGGGTTATTCTGATTCTTGATGAACTGCAAAAATTAGTAAAGTACAGTGAAGCGTTAAAATTCCATACAGAAATATGCCCCCTTTGCTGTAATTTCTTCTAACTCCAAGGGATAGTACTTGTATATGCAGTAAAAATGTTTTACATAAAAGTACTTTAAACGTACAAATTAATTTGAGTTTTAATAAATAGAAAACATGAGTGATAATCTATCAGAATATATACATTATTTCTTTTCTACAGAAAGACAAAGCTTCATATAGCAAAATTAAACGATCTAACAAAATTAAAAATAAGAACATAATGCTAATAAATAAGATATATAACCAATTATTCCCTACATTATAGAAATGCCTAATTGTAGTATAGATATTGCAAAGACTATACATTCTGCACTTGATAATGCTGCACCTAGGAGTCACTTGAAAACTGAATACACTCTGATATCCTCAAGTAAAACCATATTAGTATGAAAACTAAATCTGTTTTCAAAGGTGGAAAAGTCTTCCAAAGCTTTTTAAATTCATGTGTGTAAAACAAAAAACAACTAGCCATGACATCCATCCCATTTCAAAACTAAAATAACTATCCCGTTAATTATAATTTATGCTTATAATATTAGGCTTATAATATCTGGCTCCTGAAAGAAGATACCGTGATATTAGAAAATGTATTTTTTTACATGGGGTCCCTGGGATACTGACTTATTCAGGGTTATTTAATGGCAAATTTCAACAATTTAACAATTCAATACCCATAGGTAGATAGATAACCCATACAGAAAACTAATATACCCTTTCTTGTTAAATACTTCATGTTGTCTGAAATTACAGCACTTTTATCTTCTGAGTCCAAAAATGAGAAAGTAGAGAAGTCTTCCACATCAAATGGAACTGCAAAATGTAAAATGCAACATGTTACACTTAAAAGAAAAAAAAAGGAAAATCATAACAACAGCCTATCCAAGAAAAGTAGTTACCAGATGTGGGTCTGAAATGGATGTATCTTCTTTCTGCTCCAAGAATAGTAGGGTTTACTCGAGAAACTACATTGTTCTGATCCATAAGAAAATCGACTGCATTCATGTGATCATTTAACAAACCCTGTAATAAGAGAAAAAAATTAAATCTGTACTTTTACAGTCTCAAGACAACAAAGACCAAATATTTGTACAGTCTTTCAGCAGAGTTTAAATGGACAATGTGAAGTCAGGAACATAAAAATTATATCACAAAGCTAGTATTTCAAAATATCAGATCCACATGTTTTAATGAACAACCACAGCACATCCGCAGTTTCTTTTTGAAGAATTCCATATGATGACTATATGGTAAGTTGATCCTTCAGTCTTGAATAATTTAAATGTACTGTTTCAAAACATTAATTTGACCACAAATTAATGTAACAATGTAACTGAGGTGTGGTATCACTAATTTCTAGCCATCTCATTACAAAAAACTTATATACATCACTCAATTCACTGCCAAATATTTCAGGTTGCCTTCATTCAGAAACGTTAAACATACCATGAACACTGCCTGCTGGAAGAACTTGGTAGCATCAATAATCCTCTGAAAAATAACTGCCTCTAACTCTTCAGCATCCATCTCTTCTCTGTTAAAGGGCACGCCATTAAACAGCACTTGAGGCAATGGGCCCAGGCCACTCTTTCTGTAAAAGGTTGCTCCTGCCTGATCATATCAGAAATATCACAGAATTAAGCAAGATTGTGACTGGCTGTTGCAAAAAATGAAACTACAATCTAGAGACAATTTTCAAGCACTCTTCACTGTCACACTTTCTCATGAGTAGCAGGGACAAAACAGGAAGCATTCAGAAACCATAGAAGACAGATGGGGCTCATTACTCAAACAGAAATCTTAGATGTATATGTGGTGTTTCAAACTTTTACTTTATCATCTTGCTGAGAAATATTTTTTTTGTATTTTGCTTAACATTCTTAGAAGAAATATTAAGCAAATAACATCGGAGAAGAACCCTGAGACTAAGTTTATTTTTCCAAAGAAAGTACTCTAAAAAAGCTCAAAAGGCTTTTATGTACATAAGTAAAGTCTAATTTGATAAGAAAGAACAACAGGCTAATTCTTCCTCAAAAAGAGAAAACACAGAGAAACAAACAGAAGGAAACATGCACTGTAAGTAATTCCCCCTTCTTATCCTACATCATGTTTTCTTGCAGTATCTATGCATTCATCTTTCTGTCACCCCACTGTCTCCTCCCTGGTCTTCCTCACAGTCTCATTGTCCCTGTTTGTACAGGGGATTTCCTTGTGGTGACTGTTTTTCTTCCTTTAATATTCTCTCTGGGGGACTTTCCTCTCCTAACTGTACCCAGCTGTTTCCAGGGCAGAAACTTTCCTCTCCTAACCATATCCAGCTGTTTCCTTCCTCAAGAAGCTCCCAGACTTCATTCCAGTGAGAACAAATAGCGTAAGGGATACAGCACACTTTTTTCTGGCTGGCTCAATGCATCTTTTTAAACAAACATAATATACATTAGATAATACATTTTAAAAGGAAATAAATAAAATGCAGTCAGAAACACAGGGTTGTATAAATATCATGACTGAAGACACGTAGGAAAAGGGTATCTCATATATATTTTGGCAGAAAACTACCTACTTAATCATAGATAAAAATGTTTTCTCTATGGCCTTTAAATCAAAATCCATAGCTGTCTTTCCCAAGGGAAAAAAGGGAAAGCACAATTAAATAAAGCAATAATCCACCTAGAAGGAAGGCTTCAGCTCCTCATCCAGAGACACAGGTAAAACAATTTCTACCGCATGAGAGAGAACCCTTGACATGACTCCTAGAAAAATACCTGTGCTCCTGAATGCAGCAGGCAGGAATAAATTTTCATAGTGAGAATAGTAATGCAGAGACCTTTGCAACATTTCCAATAATGACTGAATAGCGGCTGAACAAAAAGATGCTGCATTTACTTACTTTAATATTTAGCAATCCCTCAGCTTAGTAAATGCATTAAGTTGCAACCTGTAGCATTTCTTACCACTTGGCTCTCAACATACCTTCCTCCCTTCATCATAGTCAGAATGAACACCAAGTACACTCTGAACATCAGCATCAGGGTATTGCCTTCTAAGGACATCTTTCACATCACCTACTGTCAGAACATCTCCATCTCTCACTTCATGGTATATCTGTAAAAATTGTAACAGAAAGAAATTTTAGAAGTGAATTGTCAAACATCGGAAAAATTAATAAAAAGGAAGAATACAGTAAGTTTAATCTTTTTATAGTGCTCTAATTTTACACTGCTATATTGCAGTTTTTATACTGCTTTAGTAATTATCACCATTGCACATATGCATACTCTTTCATCAGAGCACTGCTCTGATTAATGTGTTATTATATCTTTGGTCTAAATCCAAAGTGGCAAAGGAAATACACTTATGTGTGCTGAATGTGAAAGGTTATTTCTCCTCACTAAATAGAGAAGAAACTGAAGTTCTCTCTATAAACAACCTAATCATGAGTAGTTACCCAAATCTATATAGGATTAATCCAAGCCTAAATTTGTCAGTGATACTTTTTCCTACAGTGATAGTTTTTCCTTAGCAATGTTATTTTATTTCATAGAATAATTTCATTACTTTCATTAAACATAGAATAGAAATTTGAAGTGAAAAATATTCAATCCGTTCCTTTTCAAATGAGAAACAATGTATTTTCCTCTATAGCTCTGAATATCTGAGTTTTATTGATTCTATTTTTGCTACCTTTTACTTATTTATCATCCCCTCTTTTTTATATTATGAAACAAAGTAAAGAGAGGAATGTGACATTTTAAAAAGCACATTGGAAATTGTATTTTGTGATCTCGTCATGGATAATTATCAGCCATGCATGTCAGCTCCCTAACATTTGTGGATTCCTCTTCCAAGGTATTGCTAATTACTTCAATTCTTTTCATTTTAAGCTCTCTAGGTTTGTCCATAACATCAGTTTCTAGACACTAAACAGAAAAATACAAAACAAATGTTAAAAAATATGAATTAATAGGATACTCTCTGATATAATTTTACCTGCAAAGCCTTGAAAGACTGCTCACTTTATTGTCTTACAGTCATCGCTCACCTCTGAAATTCCTGTGTTTACAAGAACCTGCATTCTCTCACAAAGCTGCAGATCTGGAGTATTGCTATGTTTTGTGCACTCATGTGCAGCTCAAGCATGATCAAAAAGGAAATTATCTTCCTCTATTTCACTTTCTACACTGGAGAAAAACCAAGCGTTTTCAAATTTTCAAAGCCTATAGGACTGCCAAAATGACACGAAAATCCCAGTACTCCAAGATACAGAACACAAGGACAGGGCCACTGCATTAACACAAATAATACAGAATAATTTTTCCTAAGAAAATATGTCCCAAAAGCTGTAAGGCAGGAATCTGCTTTTTTATGCTATTGAAGAAAGCCTGTTGATATGTGAAATGGCAAAAGCAAGTTAGTTTCTGGAGGAGAAAAGTATTCCAGCAAATAGTTCTATGGAATATTAATTCTATACATGTTCTTAATACTTTGCTTCTGTATAAAGTAAATGCACACGTCTCACGTTATCACAAGATAGCAAAATCCCAACTATATGAAATATTAATGAATTTTTTTTAAAAAGAAGAAAAAAGGTGGTTTCTTGTGAAAGAACTAACCTTAATTATCGAGGTAAAGGCCTGAAAGGTGTCAGATTGTTCTGCAATGTAATTAAAAGTTCTCCAAAGAGCTATTGCAGCATCTTCATTTCCATCAATTTCTTCTTTTGTATTTAAAATGAAAACAATTCCAATTCTATAAACAAACAAAAGGAGAACACACATTTAAAAGCAATATCCACTTCACCTACATTTTAATACCAACACAGAAGAACAAGACGTCTGCATTCAAGGAAACTGCCCAGGAGACTGCTTAGTCTCCCATTTATAGGAGTTACAGAGACAGTAAATGACGCTTTTGAAAGTCTGGCTCAGAACAAAGGAAGCAATTTTTTGTACGTCATATAGTTCAATTGTGAAAATACCTGGAAAAGGATACTGGGGCTGCTAAGACTTCATATGAATTTGAGGGAAAATCAGATAAGTTTGTGGAACAGAAACCCACAGAGGGTTGCTGAATCTCTAGAAACTATATCTGGGTCTGGAATTCTTTGATCTCCAAATGCATGAATGTCAGGAATATACTCAGGCAAAGGACTTGGTTCCACTATTCTTTTTATCATAGCAAGACAGTTACTTGTGGCTCCTTGTAGACAGACTGACCAAACCAAATCTTTCCTTTCACCCAATTTGGCTACTCTTAAACTGTTATGTATCAGAAAAGGCAAATAATGTTCTAGGCTATATTCTCCTTAAGGACTGAAGGAATATTGTCTCCCAGGCAGTGGTAAAGTGCATAGATAACAGTTATCTGCCCGCCATAATTTTTTGGAAATCGAATAATAAAACGCTAAGAAAAAGAAAATAGTCATCAGAACTAGGAAAATTCTAAAGAAAAACCAAAACCCTGTAATTTACTGAGGAAACAAAAAGCATTTTCCAGGAAGATTTTAAATATTTAACACTGAGTTAATCTTGCTGAACTTTGGACACTCTTCTTCCATAAGCTGGGGAAATTAGCAGCCACTTGCAAGAATTAGTTTTTTCTTAAAAGCAGTCATCTCAGATCAACAGGATTGTTCCCCAGAAGTGTTTATCTCAAATGCTGTCGAGTTCAGACCCAGACAACTGATTTTGGGGAATTCAGAACTTGATAAGGACAATTGTGCTTTAGTCTTTCAGTATTTATATAAAAACAAAATTAGGTAAAGCAACCTCAACTGAAAGAACTGAATTAAAAAAACACTCTCAAAGCAGGTTTTACTTACAGATTATTTTGATTACAATGCAACTCCACAAGGGCATCCAGTGGGACTATTTGACAAAATGAATTTTTATCACACTTTTGCAGTTTGTTTTACACACACTCAAGTATGTTACCCCTTGCCATCTATTTACTTAAGAAAACTTAATAGTTGAGCAAGCTTGACACAAGTGGGTAATGAATGTGTCTTATTCGAATGTTGCATTGAACTTTATTTCAATTCACATCTTTGTCCTGCAAAATGGAAGATGAAGAAGAAAAAAAAGAAAAGTAATCTTATTTAAAGATTTTTCCTTGAGACTTTCAGTTTTCCTTACCTAAGTGGTACATTATAATGGCAGAATAATTCTGCCACTTTCATATAATCACCTGTTTCTCCTTGGACAGGATCAACAAAAAGTACCTAAGAAGAAAAAACATATTAGGCAATCAACATTTATTCTGGATGTCTGCTTTTAATTGTTTTTCAGACATAAAATCTAAGATAAGAACACTAATTTCCAAAGGAGCTGTACGTCCCAACTGTTTTCAATTTTTTAGAGCTTTCATTGTAAAAAAAACATTAAGAATATAAATGAAAATATCCTCAGAATTGGTAAATTTGGACCAAATGCTGAAGACAAGATTTAACCATTTGCTGAACTTTAAACCAAGGGACACGGCTTTTCTCCTCTGAAAGACTCTGTGCCATTACTTTGTTTTTATTAATGAACTTTATTTTAAAAGGTTTTTTTGGTTAGTTCTTTTCACTGACTCTCTTCTGTTGTGAAAACCAAACAAAATAAATAAACAAGAGTATACTGGCTTAAAACTTGAATTAAAAAAATGGAGCTCTGGGAAAGAATTCTTCCTTCCTGCCTCACATATTTTTGTAGTCACTCTTTCACTTACTGTAGCTTAGAGTATAAAATCAGATCTTTCAGGCATGCACAGAATGTAAAACTAGGATGTGTCTACATAGATGGATTATCCTTATGTAGATTTAATTATGACATCTGTACCTTATTTATTCAGCTTTGCACTGCAAACTCCCCTTGGAATTTATCACATTTGCTAGAGTAGATGGAATGCAACAGAATAATGTAACGGGTTTTATCCTGGTAAGATGCCAGGGGCCTGAACAGTTGCTCAGTGCCCAATAATATGATATACCGAGGGTGGTTTGGAATAAGGCAGTTTAATATAAGCACAAACAAAGTAAAGCAAAAGTGCACGCAGAAGCAAAGCAAAAGAACTAATCTCTACTTCCCATCAGCAGAGGTGTCCACTGGGACATCCATTCCTACGCATCTTAGAAGGCAGCCACTGAGAACAATGAATGCCCTCCCACCTTTGCTCCCTTCCTCAGCTTTTATATCTGAGCTGACATCATATCACAGAATCACAGAATATTCTGAGTTGGAAGGGACCCACAAGGATCATCGAGTCCAACTCTTAACACTGTCTCCCTGGCGGGAATTGAACCCAGGTCTCCCACACACCAGGTGGGGACACTTACCACTGTACTAAAGTGGATTTTTATATGGTATGGAATATCCCTTTGGTCAGTCTGGGTCAGCTGGCCTGCTCCTGTCCTCTCCCAGAATCTCGTCCTCAGTTGGGGGAAAGGGACATTAGTGATGATGTGTGCCCAGCCGCAGCCAAAACACTTGAGTGTTATCAACACCCTTCTAAAGCACGGCATTGCAAAGGCTGCTGTGGGCTCAGACAGACCCAATACAAATAACTTTAAAAATTATGAACTCTCCCCCTCAGATTATAGTTAAATGATACATCATACATTCCTATAATATAGTTGTTATATTTATCAAATTTAACCTTGAATACATAATGCAATTTACTTCATATTACACACATCTTATGTTGCATTAAAAATTTACTTTTTAAATACATATTGCTTGTATTTTCATTGTCTTTCTACATAATGAACTTTTTGTCACTTTAAGCAACTACACCAGTGGACAAGCAAAGCTCTACAGATGCCACAGAATCACAGAATACTATGAGTTGGAAGGGACCCACAAAGCCAAACTCGCAAAGAAGTGCAGGTCATTAATATGCATGTAGGCCACGCCCATCGCTCACTCTGGCACTCTGGAGCGCTGCGGACACTTTTCCCATGGTCTCTCTCGGCACAGGGGAGCAAAGGGAACCGTTTCTGAGCGGCTGCTGCAACCGTGTGTGCTCATAGCCCAAACCCCGTGCCACTGCTTTCCCCCATCAGGCCCCCCCCCAGCCCCGGAGCTCGTGCCGGCCTGGCTCCAGGGGCCCCATGCCAGCCCGTGTGCGCCCTGCCTCCACGGTGGGGAAGGGGTGTCTCTGAGCTCTGGTCAGCATTCTTGGAGCCTGGAAAAACCTTAACTTTGCAACATTGTGACACCTCGTGCGCTTATGGCGGTGGGGGGTGTTGGTATCGAAGTTGCTTTCCCTTTAACATCCACTGGTCCTGCTAGAGGCAGTGCTGCCTGGGTTTGAGTAACAAGGAATGTCTTGTGGCAGTGCTGCACTCGGTCTCAGCAGAGCACACAGGAGACACACAGGACCGGGTCAGGGACTGGAGCATGGTGCCACAGGGCTCTAAACGCCATTGCGAGCTGGAGAAACCGCGCGCCCTCCCCACAGGGAGCACCGGCACTGCCCCTTGGCAAAGCAGAGGCACTGTGCATGCGTTGGCCGGGTAAACTCGCAATGGGTTGAATCAAACTACGAGAAATTTTCCTCGCAAATGGGCGGGGTTGTCATGCAGAGGACGCAATGCACTGGGGATTCACTGTACTGCATCCAGCTCTGGGGCACTCAGTATGGGAAAGACATGGATCTATTGGATCAAGTCCAGAGAAGGGCCACAAAAACAGAGGCGGCAGCACCTCTCTTATAAGTACAGGGAGACTTCTAAGAAAACTGGAGAGAGGCTCTTTACCAGCAGTAGTGACACAGTAGTGACATTGTAGTGACAGAACAAAAGGTAACAGTTTTGAACTAAAAGAGGGCAGATTTAGATTGAATATGAAGAAATGAGAGTGATGAGGCATCAAAGGTGTCACAGGAGAACACAGCGGTTGCCCAGAAAAGGTGTGTTAAAGTTGAAGCTTTAACTTTAAAACTGTTAGACAGGTTGGATGATGTTCTGAGCAACCTGGTATAGTTGATGTCCCTGGTCATTGCAGAAAGGTTGGACTAGATAACCCTCAATGGTCCTATCCAAGTCAAAACAATTTATGACCTTCTGCAACTTAAATTTTAATTTAAATCAGCAATAACTGCTTCCTTAACTGATACAGAATGCTATGTATAGAGGAAATATTAGGCTACAAAACATTCATAATTGGTACGTGTCAAGTGAAAGCAAGGGGTTTTGCGCAACCCTTTGAGAGGGGAGATTTCCTCGACTCTTGGTGATTTATTTGAGTCAATGCCCCAGGGGAGTCGATACGCTTTGTGCCCAACTGGTCTGTCGGCATCCCATAAGGGGACTCTTCACCCACAGATTCACAAGATTGAGGGTGGCTCAAGTGCCCTTGTCAGGGGGCTGAGCCAACAGCATCGAGACCCCTCAGCAAATCCTGCCAAAGTGTTCTCTGCCACCAGCAACTGCTAGCACTTTAAAGGAACAAACTAACAGAGTACACTCTTTATTAATACAAATTCTGACAGCTTAATCAGGTTCACGGGTTGTCAGTGTTTGGGTCTAGCTGCAAAAATGTGTTTAAAGCAATTTTCAACACTTTAAAACAAGTTCTAATACTAATAGCAATAGTTAACACGTGCAGAGTATAATTCTTATCCAACAGGGGGCAGAATATAGGCTCAGCCTGTTGACTGACCCACCAGCTTTGGTGGAATTCTTCTCCAATTTTCTCCCTATCCTCAACTTACTCTTATACTGCTTCTTTATGTTGAGGTGGAGCTTGAGTGCTTTAGTCATAAGTACCTTTTATTTCTGATTGGTGTAAAATTCTCTTGCCATACCTAGTGGGGAGGGGTAGTCGTGGCTTGACACCTGAGGAGAGGGTTCAACATGGTTGGTGGCTCAGCAGCAGAACTTCTTGACCCAACTCCTTTGGCTAACAAGTATTGCACTGTCTCAAGAACCACAGTGTTCCCCCTTTCTGATGACATTTCAACACAGGAGGACCATGTAGTTTCCACTTCGCTCCACGCTCCATTACATCCCTCTGAATTGACGATTATTGCTGCCGGGTGGCGTATCGACCTCATTTCATCTGGGGATTCTGTTCCATTCAGGGAGCGGCTGCTGCTTTCCACCCTAAGAATTCTTAGCCTCCTCTAAATGGTAACCCTAGCCATCATGCCACAGTATGCTTTATAACATTAATCTTATTACATCTCAGTTTACCATCTCTAAACCAAGGACAGTCTCTCAGCAGTCTTTTATGAAGAAAGTTCTTTGATAGTAGTGAATTATCTATGTGTAGCATGTAAAGGAACATGAAAAGACTCAACAAAACTGCCCAAGTCCATTTCTGGAAATCAGACTATTAACTGCATGTGACACACCAGACAAAGCAATTTTCACTATTAGATCCACACAGACAATAAATCCAGCATGTGTATTTCTTAATAAATTATCTGTCCACATATTAATATATATACCATGCAAAAGATTAAGCTCTTTAAACTTACCAAATTATGCAAATTGCGTCTAATCTGCTGCAGAACTGCAGGAAGTGCAGGTCTTAGCAGTTCCTGATAGCTTGCAGGCCATGTGCTATAGCTGTGATCTTGTTCTATATTATTAATCCACTGAAACAAAAAGGCAGCAATATAAAAACCACTCATTGAACACAGAGAAAACACTGAGCATACATAATAATAACACTTAAACAGAATTACGGAACATCTGCAAAGAATAAAATGTCTTCCTTTTTTTTTAAATAGTAGACAGCAGCTTCTAAAATTCATTCTTTTTTCTTTTCAATCAAACTGTCTTTATTTGCAGTACACAATGAAACTACAAAATAATGGATGGAAAACAGACCATTCATACTGTGTATAAGGACGTGAACAAAGTAATTTTTTTCAAGTGTGGAAACTACTTTCACAATACCAATGTCATAACAACATATCACAGAGATATGTGTAACACAGCATATGTGTAACACAGCATAACCAACCTGTAATCCAAATACAGTATTTACCTATGGCCTGCAATGGCAGCAGTTTAGATATACCAAAATAAACAACTACATGTGGCAAATTTGTTCCTCTAGTCCTTTCTGTGCAAGCCTGGGCAAGCAGAAGAGTAAAATATGGTCAAATAAAACAGGTAAAAAAAAAAGAATATCTTTAGTGTCTTTTCCACTGACATATAACTTCTGTAATGAAACCTGCATTCATTTTAAAGAAGGATAATAATCCCAGTCATTGGACAGTTAGAAACACAATACAGTAATCCCTCGCTACTTGGTGATTCATCATTTGCGGGTTCAATACATCGCGCGTTTTCCCCCTGCGTCTTTACCGTATTTACCACTACTTCACAGATGTTGCATATTGCAGCATCTTTCTGGAACTGACCCCTGTGATATTTGAGGGATTACTCCATGTAAGTAGTCCACAACTCACTGGATATGTGGAAACTACACTTAAAAATCTTGCATAATAAGAAGATACTATATGGTATTATGCAGTTGGATTAATACCGCAAGGGGTTGGTTCCAAAAAGATGCCACGATACATGAAATAGGAGAACTAGCGGTAAACAAGGTAAATAGAGTAAAAATGGTATATACAGTAAAGCTGGGGGAAAACACCCACAATGTACTGAACGCACGAACGGTGAACCGCTAAATAGCAGGAGATGACTGTATTTCAATTACACTACAAAAACCAATAAACTGTCTTATACATAGAAGTATCAAATACGTAAAATTTAAATAAGTAGTTGTTTAATTACTTACTATTATTGAAGAGTGACGAATATCTAGTGCATAGGTGTTATCTGAAGGATGTATATGCAACCTCATAAATTTACTCAGAAACTCCTCTTTGATTCCAAGTTCATGAAGGCCATGCATCACTTTTCCTTCTACTTTAAGAGTCTCTAAGATACTTTTTCATGAAAATAAAATACATAATGTCTACACAGAACTCGTCATGACATAAAACCTATTTTTAATACTACTTTAATATTTTAAATTTAAATTTAATATTAATTTTCATGGTAATAGTCTTAGAAATATTTTTCTTTTATACTCTCCCACAGCCTAATGTTTAAAAGACCATCAGTTAGTAACACTATAAAAGTCCATGTCTCTAACTTATTTCAAAACAGAATTACAACAGATTATACAACTGTTTTGCTGCTTCACATTTATTTTATATGAAGAAATTTTAGCCATCTTCAGTAAGACGTGGCAGGACAGCAGAGTGGAAGGCTGTTTGAGGCACACACCCAAGCTGGGGCACCCTAAGATGAAGCTTTGCAAGTAGGTAGAGAAGCAGCAGCAGCAAGTGATGCGAACACAAAGGAGCCCTAAGTCTGCATCATGGCAGAACCCTAAAAACAGCACGGATGAAACACACAGTCACAACTCTAAAATTTCCCAGAGAACCCAATGGGACTCTGGACCATCTGTTGCAATCTGAAAGTTCAAATCTGAGAACAGAACAAACCCTGAAGCACTACACTGCAGAACACAGTTGTCAAGCTTTTATAACTCCTCTCATTTCTATCCTGCTTCATTTTGAGTCTTTTCTATTCTGAAAGGTTTCTTCTAAAATATGCTGAAATTAAACATAGCACTATCACTAAAAACGGCATCACTGCCAAAAAAGATGCTTCTTCATCTCAAAACTCTGGCTGAGAAAATAATCAAGTAAAAATTGCAAGCATAAATGCTAAACCTGAGAAAATTCAAGCATTTTAATGTAGAAGAAAAGAAGACATTTTGAGTTAAAACTTGAAAATAAATAATTATAGACTCTGACAAATCAGTAGATTTACTAATAGTTTGCAGGTCACCCAAGACAATTTTGTTTGTCCTGCTGTTGACAACAGGAAAAAATGCAAGGGAAAATGTTTGTAGTGCTTACATAAAAGAGGGAAGTCACACTCAAAATAATTACACTATAATTGCACAAACTAGAAAAAAATTTCCTACACCAAGAAGTACATTAACTTTGCATTTATGGGTTAGACCCCGTAACAGTATTGACAGAAGTTATTATAAAAGGTAGCCAGACACAGACGTACAAGCATGCCAAAAATAACCCAAGGTGTTGGGTTATAGAGATTTAATGCCTATGAATTTTTTTATGATTTTAAGAAACAGGGATATGAAAACACTTAACTCACTATAAAAAGTGCTTTCCCCACCTTTTTAGAGATACACATTGAATTGCTTCCACTTTCAAATTAGTTTTACGTGGCAAATTGTAAAATTTTAAGTAAATTAGAAAACATATTACACGACAAAATGCTGCTTACAGCTACTCATACAATATTCATATTCAAAGCAAACCCAATATAAACCAGTATTCCCTCAACCAGAGCACTTCCTGGCCCCCAAAATGCAACAGATGAGATCAGCACCATGAACACAACTTCTCCAGTATTAACTCTGCAATCTTCAAACACGATGTACCATCTTACCTAAAAGGATCATGAAAATCCACGTCAATAGGAAGCCCATTTAGAAATAAACGTGCTTCTCCAGGTTGGATTCCAAGTGTTTCGTGAAAATGCTAAAAAGTAAAAAGTACTGCTTACTAGGTATATGTCAACTGTACCACACATATATATAAAGACACACATACACATATATGTATACGCATAAAAATCTTGATGTCGTTCTGCACAATATACACATCAAATATCTTCCACACAATTCCTTCTTGGAAAAAATACTGACAACATACTTTTCTGAGTGCTATTTAATACACTTTGAATGTACAAATACAAATGAAACCAGCTGGGAATTCATCCCCAAACAATCTATAGTGCCCCCTATCTCTACAAACAGAGAAAAGGACACATTCTCAGTGTTCACCAACAGAAAGTGAGAATTCACACGCATACACAAGTATGACTTGAACATTTCCAGGGATAGGGCATCCAGAGCCTCTCTGGGCAACCTATTTCAGTGCTTCACCACCTTCACAGTAAAGACTTTCTTCTATACAGTGATCCTCCACATAGTTGCGATTTGTAATTTGCGATATCCCATACTCACTGTTGATTTTCTAGTGAATTGTGGGACCTGGCACCGGTGCAGAACCTACTGCAAGCTCAGTCTGCTGGGCCCCTCGCCCCACCGCTCGCACGGTGAGCACAGCCGGCCTCGGCGCTTGCCCCCCCACCCCACACTGGTCCCGACTCCGGCGCCGGCCTCGGTTCTCACTCATCCCCCCACCCCGCGCTGGTCCCGGCGCTCGCCCCCCTGCCCCGTGCTGGTCCTGGCCCTGGTGCTCCCTTGCCATGCCAGCCAGGTCGCTCGCCCCTCCCCTGCCCTGCACTGGCCTTGGCGCTCCCTCCCCTCCACCCCCCGCCTGGTGCTCGCCCGTCTTGGCGAAGCACAGCCAGGCGTCTGAAACAAGCCCCACCCTCAGGACTGTCCTCCAGACCTTATTAGGGGAGGGGGCGTGACTACAAGCGTGGCATACTTGACCACATAGTGAGGTTGCTATCTTAGTGGATTCCAAGACTCGCGTGAAGAGGGCCAGACTCAACAGTAATAGAGGGTCACTGTATTTCTAACTTAAATTTCTCCTCTTCAGTTTGAG